>CAUPSL010000146.1:0-50000 GCA_963514005.1 Raja brachyura
GGGGCTGTGGCTGCGTTCCGGCGGCCCGACTTCGGGGCTGTGGCTGCGTTCCGGCGGCCCGACTTTGGGGCTGTGGCGGCGGCCACCCGACTTCGGAGGCTCGGCCGCGGGCCCAGTGGACGATAACGTCGGGAGCTCGCAGCTCACAGATTGGTGACTGGTTTTCCCGCAACAACAGCTTTGTCCGCTGGTCTGGAGGGCGGCAGCTTCGACCGCCCCGCGCCACGCCGCGAAGTTTGAACCAGCCCGTTCGCGGAGCTCGGATTCAGCCGCGGGACTGACCTACTTACCATCACCCGGCGGGGTCACAACCTGGATCGCCTCAGCGCAGAGGGGGAACAAGGAGGGAATAGACAAGGGCGTTAAGACTTTTGCCTTCCATCACAGTGAGGAGGTGCCTGGTAGACTCACTGTGGTGGATGTTAAACTGTGTTAAGTGTGTGTTTTGTTATTTTATTCTATGTTAGGGACTATGCAGTTGTACAGGGTCTTGGTGAGGCCACACCTGGAGTATTGCCGTACAGTTTTGGTCTCCAAATCTGAGGAAAGACATCCTTGCCATAGAGGGGGTAGAGAGAAAATTCACCAGACTGATTCCTGGATGTCAGGACTTCCATATGAGGAAAGACTGGATAGACTCGGCTTGTACTCGCTGGAATTTGGAAGATTGAGGGGGGGATCTTATAGAAACTTACAAAATTCTCAAGGGGTTGGACAAGCTAGATGCTGGAAGATTGTTCCCGATGTTGGGGGGAGTCCAGAACAAGGGGTCACAGTCTAAGGATAAGGGGGAATTCCTTTAGGACCGAGATGAGGAAAACATTCTTCACACAGAGAGTGGTGGGTCTCTGGAATTCTCTGCCACAGAAGGTAGTTGAGGCCAGTTCATTGGCTATATTTAAGAGGGGCGTTAGATGTGGCACTTGTGGCTAAAGGGATCAGGGGGTATGGAGAGAAGGCAGGTACGGGATACTGAGTTGGATGATCAGCCATGATCACATTGAATGGCGGTGCAGGCTCGAAGGCCGAATGGCCTACTCCTGCACCTATTGTCTATGTTTCTATGTTATGACTGCAAGGTTCACAATTTTGTTCAGACTGAAATGTCTGAATGACATTAAAGGATACTTTCACTTTTTTATCTGTGGGAGGGGCGGTGAGGAGGAAACGTGCCATCTCTCCTTAACCCACCCTCTCTCTCTCCCCCCCCCCCCCCCCCAGGGTGAGCGGGTGCTGGAGTTACTGGCGGGGTTGAACGCGCGTGGAGTTGACCTCAGGATCGCCGTGAACAGCCCACAGACCTCCCAGACCGACACCGACTATCTGGCCCTGAAAGGTGACTCCTTGCCTCTCCCTGCTCCAAACCCCCCCCTCCCCCTCCCCCCTCCCCCTCTCCCTACACAAACCCTCCCCCCTCCACCCCTCCCCTTCTCCACCCCCCTCCCCCTCCCCAGACCCTCCTCCCCCACACCACCACCCCTCCCCCTCTCCACACCCCTCCCCCCACACCTCCACTCCTCCCCCCACACTTCCACACCTCCCCTCTACCCTCTCCCGACCTCACCCCTCCCCCATTCCCCATCCCCCTCTCCCCACCCCCTCTACCCTCTCCCTACCGCAACACCCCCTCCCACTCTCCCCATCTCTACCCCTCCCCCTCTACTCCCACCCCACCCCCTACCCTCAACCCCTCCCCACCCCCCTCGACCCTCCCCCCCACCCCTCCCCCTCTACCTTCACCCCACCTCCAAGGACGTTAAGACTTTTGCCTTCCATCACAGTGAGGAGGTGCCTGGTAGACTCACTGTGGTGGATGTTAAACTGTGTTAAGCTGTTAAACTGTGTTCACCTCCACCCACCCACCCACCCTCCCTCCCTCCCATGGACAGACAGGCAGACGGACGCACACAAATACACTGAAGACGGGTCTCGGCCCGAAACGTCACCCATTCCTTCTCTCGAGAGATGCCGCCTGCCCCGCTGAGTTACTCCAGTATCTTGTGTCTATCTTCGGTTTAAACCAGCATCTGCAGTTCCTTACTACACACACACACATGTCAGTTCCTTGTCCCTCCCCAGCCCTTGGTGTGCCTCCCTCTCCCTCCTGCTTCCTGCCGTGTTAACTGATTCTGTCCTCTCCCTCTTCCCTCTCCCCCTCTCCTCTACCCTTCCCCTTCCCCCTCTTCCCCGTCCCCCTCTCTCCCCTTCCCCCCTCTCCCCTTCCCCCTCTCATCCCGCACCCTCTCTCCCAAACCTTTCTCACTTCCTTCTACCCTCTCTCCCGCTCTCACTCTGTCTCACTCTCTCTCTCTCTCTCCCCACACCCCGCTGCAGGAGCTGATGTCCGTGAGGTGCCCATGAAGGAGCTGACCGGTGGGATTCTCCACACCAAGCTGTGGGTGGTCGATGGGAGCCAGGTTTACCTTGGCAGCGCCAACATGGACTGGCGCTCCCTGACGCAGGTAACGCTGCTACCCCCTCCCTCCCTCCCTCCCTCTCGCTGGCCCAGTCCCGACGAGGAAGGGTCCCAACCCGAAACGACAGCTACCCACGTTCTCCAGGGATGCTGCCTGACCCGCTGCGTTACTCCAGCCAGCACTTGTGTGGGCTTTCCTTGGTGAACCAGCATCTTGTGTCTACCCTTGACTCGAGGAGGTGGTCTCCCCGTGACCGGGATTCACAAACATTTCAATTAAGGCAGAGATAGATAGATTCTCGATTAGTGCTGGTGTCAGGGGGCTATGGGGAGAATGGGGTTGAGTTTGGGGAAAGATAGATCAGCGTGTTTGACTGGCGGAGTAGAATTGATGGGTCAACATGGCCTAATTCTGCTCCTATATTTTATCAACTTTGTAGCAATGTTACAACATTTTGATATTTTAAAAATCAAGTCTGCAATTTATCCCATCAGATAAAGCATAAAAATAAGTTTAATTTGACACCGGAGTCACTTTCATATCTTCAGTATTAAAAAAGTTAGGGCCATTTTCATACTCGGAAATTAGCATCTTGCTCCCTATCGCTTTTCCATTGACTTAACACAAAAGTTGTGATCGAGGACAGTCAAAAGCCCATAACTTTCTTAAAAATTAAGAGAACTTAAAGACATTTTCAGTTATTATAGATTGAAGTATTCTGAACCAAATATGAAACAATCTTACTTGGATGACCTGAAATTAAAGCATATAATTAGTTAGTTACCCAATTGTAGCCAATTACAAAATTCAATTACTAGATCTCAACATCTATCCATTTCTTAAGAAAAAATTTCAAAAAAATTAAAGCCTAAGTGTCCAATTAACAGTCACACAATAATTCACAATATAACATGATTTTAAAATCGAATTGTCATTAATTTATAGGCCAAATTGAAGGAATTTAGTGTTTAATTGCATGTAGATTAATGGGCATTTTAAACAGGTTGCGAGTGGGATTTTCTGGAACGCGATGGATTAGAACGTTGCGGTTGCGGTGAATTTAAACCCAATATCGGCAGGAAATTTTCTGCCGGTTCGTATGGGGGCTAAATTACCTGTTTCGCAATGAAATATTGATTAAAGTCCCCTAAAAAAGCAGGTTTATATGTAAAAATAAACAGCTTTCACTTACCTGTCCCCTACGTAAAATCGGTCCCCATTGTCGGCGTTCACGGCATTAGGAGCTAATTTTTATTTTACTGCAGTGATGAAGTAGTTGGGCTATTTATAAAAAAAACCGGACTTACCGGCAGTCGAAACGCATCTCCAAAAATAAATCACACTCCGACAACAGAAAGCTCCGGATTGCATGGGGAAAACCGCATTTTAACCCCGCCCTCCCCCCCCCCCCCTTAAAGGCGCCAAAGTCGCGCACACGGCCAGCGGCAGAACCGCATCACCGCTAAAGGTATGTTTTGTAACATACCTAAACTTTGGGGCAAATTTTAAAGGAGGTGCGTGGGGCCTGTCACGCAGGGTGGCGGGAGCCTGGAGCATCCCCGGTTCAGGGTGGTGGTCGATTCGACGGTGGCGTTTAGACAACGTTTGGAAAAGTGTACGGATGTGGCGGGGGAGGCGGGATATGGATTACGTGCGGGTCGTTAAGTGATGGTCTTGGCATCTTGCTCGTCACGGACAACGTGGGCGTCAAGTCAAGTCACATTTATTTATATAACACATTTAAAAAACAACTCTCGTTGACCAAAGTGTTTTACATTTGTTATAAGGAGAGTATAAACAAACAGACTACATACATGTATACATATAGCCCTCGTTCAGAGGACGTCAAGAAAGGCTTGGGAGTACAGACTTAAAGGAGTCTCGACTTAAAGGGGTCGATGGAGGGGGCAGTTCTGTTGCTGTTCCCCAGTCTAGGAGCTGCAACCGCAAAGGCACGGTCGGTCGGTCGCCCCTGAGCTTACGCCTAGACCGCGCGGGATGTTCGGCAACCCCGAGTCGGCCGATCTGAGGGACCTGGAGGTTGGTGTGGTGGGTGAGAAGACTTTGAATGTAGGTGGGGGCAAGCCCATTGAGACAAAGAGGGAGGATCTTTGAAATTTATACGGAACCGCACAGGGAGCCAGCGGAGAGAGGCCAGGATCGGGGTGATGCGGTCCCTTTTTCGGGTGCTCGCTGTGGCGTTTTGGACCAGTTGCAGGCGGGACAGGGAAGATTGGCTGATGCCAGTGTGACGGGGGTGGGAGGAGAATGGGAGAGGCCCCGTTCTTGTGCCGTACCATTCCCGCACTGATCTTCCGGCAACTGGTGGTCCGGCACCTCCTTAACTCCGGGAAAAAAACTACAAGAGCGCCCCCCCCCCTCTCCTTCCGCCCCCAAAAATATGCCGCCTAGTCCAGCCGATCTTAGGAACTGGCAATGGGTGGATGGGCAGAAGGTTTTCTAGCGGGAGGGGGGGAGGGTGAAAACGGGACAATCTCACCTGTTTGATGACCATTGAGGCAGAGGTTCACCTGCACCTCCTCCAACCTCATCTACTGTATCCGCTGTTCCAGGTGTCACCTTCGCTACATCGGCGAGACCAAGCGCAGGCTCGGCGATCGTTTCGCCGAACACCACCGCTCTCTGTCCCGCCTCAACCTAACCTGATCTCCCGGTTGCCAAACACTTTACCTTCCCCCCCCCCCCCCGCCCCTCCCATTCCCACACTGACCTCTCTGTCCTGGGCCTCCTCCACTGTCAGAGTGAGGCACAGCGCAATTTGGAGGAGCAGCACCTCATATTTCGCTTGGGCAGCTCACACCCCAGCGGTGTGAACACTGACTTCTCTAACTTTGAGCAACCCTTGCTTTTCCCCTCTCTCCGTCCCCTTCCCCCTTCTCCGGTCCTCTGACCAGTCTTACTGTGTCTGACGGTGGACAGAAATGCTGGAGAAACTCAGCGGGTGAGGCAGCATCTTTGGAGCGAAGGAAGGAACACCTATTTCCTTCGCTCCATAGATGCTGCCTCACCCGCTGAGTTTCTCCAGCATTTTTGTGTCACGTCGATATTAAGTAAGTACGTTTATAGGCCAAGTATTCACATACAAGGAATTTGCCTTGGCGCTCCGCCCACAAGTAACATCATGACATACAGTGACCGTTACGAATGACTCGGAAAACATTAAACATTAATCATAATAAAACATTAATGATAAAACACCATCGATCAAGCACGTGAACCTACAAAATACCAGATCAAAGGGAGGCTACAGATTTTTGGCAACTACTCGTGGTTAAAAACTGTTTTTATGTCCGGCTGTGGCAGCTTTGACAGTCCGGAGCCGCCTTCCAGAGGGAAGTGATTCAAAGAGTTTGTGGCCAGGGTGAGAGGGGTCAGAGATGATCTTGCCCGCTCGCCTCCTGGCCCTTGCAGTGTATAGTTCATCAATGGAGGGAAGGTTGCAGCCAATAATCTTCTCTGCTGATCGGATGATTCGCTGCAGCCTCCGGGTGTCGTGCTTGGTGGCTGAGCGAAACCAAACCAGACCATGATGGAGAAGGTGAGGACAGACCAGATATTTCCAGCATCTGCAGTTCTTTCTGTCTCCAACTACATTTTATCTCTGTCCCACCCACTCCCCTGACATCAGTCTCGACCCGTAACGTCGCCTGTTCCTTCTCTCCAGAGACACCGCCTGCCCTGCTGAATTACTCCAGCATTTTTGCGCCTGTCTTTGACTTGAACCGGCGTCTGCAGTTCCTTCCTGCACTGACTTTGGAAGGAGTAGGATGGGGACCTACAGTCCTGTTTATATCAACGGGCCAATGGTGGAAAGGGTCAAGAGCTTCAAATTCCTGGGCGTGCACATCTGTGAAGAAGATCTTTCCTGGTCCGAGAACACAGATGCAATTATTAAGAAAGCTCATCAGCGCCTCTACTTCCTGAGAAGATTACGGAGAGTTGGTCTGTCAAGGAGAACTCTCTACAGGTGTACAGTAGAGAGCTTGCTGACCGGTTGCATCGTGGCTTGGTTCGGCAACTTGAGCGCCCTGGAGAGGAAAAGACTACAAAAAGTAGTAAACACTGCCCAGTCCATCATCGGCTCTGACCTTCCTTCCATCGAGGGGATCTATCGCAGTCGCTGCCTCAAAAAGGCCGGCAGCATCATCAAGGACCCACACCATCCTGGCCACACACTCATCTCCCTGCTGCCCTTCAGGTAGAAGGTACAGGAGCCTGAAGACGGCAACAACCCGGTTCAGGAATAGCTACTTCCCCACAGCCATCGGGCTATTAAACCTGGCTCGGACAAAACTCTGATCATTAATAACCCATTATCTGTTATTTGCACTTTATTTATTCATGTGTGTATTTACGTATATAATGGTATATGGACACACTGATCTGTTTTGTAGTCAATGCCTGCTATGTTCTGTTGTGCTGAAGCAAAGCAAGAATTTCATTGTCCTGTCAGGGACACATGACAATAAACTCACTTGAACTTGTTTCTTCGCCTCTCAGGTGAAAGAGCTGGGCGTGATCCTGTCCAACTGCAGCTGTCTGGCCCAAGACGTGGAGCGGATCTTCAGGGCCTACTGGCTCCTGGGCTCGGATGGGGCCTCCATCCCGGCCTACTGGCCCAGCGCCTACACAGCCCTGTCCAGCAGGGAGCACCCACTCAGGCTGAAGCTCAACGGCATTGACGCCAGTGTCTACGTTACAGTGAGTTCCCGACTCTTGTTCTCCGGGTTTTTCCCTCCCTCCTTGTCACAGCGAGGGCTATTTATTACTAAAGTTACTCAACATGCCCACCACCCTCTGTGTAACTTTAGTAATAAATAGATACTAATCATAACTAGATTGTTAAGGCTACACAAAGTGCTGGAGAAACTCAGCGGGTGCAGCAGCATCTATGGAGCGAAGGAAATGGGTAACGTTTCGGGCCGAAACCCTTCTTCAGACTGGGTTCAACCCGTCTTCATTTTTCCAACAGTCTGAAGAAGGGTTTCGGCCCGAAACGTCGCCTATCTCCTTCGCTCCATAGACGCTGCTGCACCCGCTGAGTTTCTCCAGCATTTTGTGTAACCCTCGATTCTCCAGCATCTGCAGTTCCTTCTTTAATAGATTGTTAAGGGCTTGGACACGCTCGAGGCAGGAAACATGTTCCCGATATTGGGGGGGGAGTCCAGAACCAGGGGCCACACACACACACACAGTTTAAGAATAAGGGGTGAGCCATTTAGAACGGAGACGAGGAAACACTTTTTCTCACAGAGAGTCTTTGGAATTCTCTGCCCCAGAGGGCGGTGGAGGCCGGTTCTCTGGATGCTTTCAAGAGAGAGCTAGATAGGGGTCTGTACCGCCATTCAATGTGATCATGGCTGATCATCCTCAATCAGTACCCCGTTCCTGCCTTCTCCTCATATCCCCTGACTCCGCTATTTTTAAGAGCCCTATCTAGCTCTCTCTTGGAAGCATCCAGAGAACCGGCCTCCACTTGAGGCAGAGAATTCCACAGACTCACCATTCTGTGAGAAAAAGTGTTTCCTCGTCTCCTTTCTCCTTGTTTTTAAACTGTGGCGTTAAAGAAGGAACTGCAGATGCTGGAGAATCGAGGGTTACACAAAAAGCTGGAGAAACTCAGCGGGTGCAGCAGCATCTAAGGAGCGAAGGAGATAACTGTGGCCGCTGGTTCTGGACTCCCCCAACATTGGGAACATGTTTCCTGCCTCGAGCATGTCCAAGCCCTTAACAATATTATATGTTTCAATGAGATGCCCTCTCATCCTTCTAAACTCCAGAGTGTACGAGCCCAGCCGCTCCATTCTCCCTGTAGCTCACACCCTCTAGTCCTGGCAACATCCTCGTAAACCATGTCTGCTCCCTTTTCCATCTTAACAACATCTCACCTCTAACAGGGTGACCAAAACCGAACACAATTCATGCCTCTAGTTTCCCGCTCCCCTGAGTCTCAGTCTGACGAAGGGTCTCGGCCCAAATCGTCGCCTATTTATTTGCTCCAGAGACCCTGCCTGACCCGCTGAGTTACTCCAGCGTTGGCGTCCATCTTCAATGAAGATAGGTGACACTCAGGCCATTTGGTAGTGTGTTTACTGGTGTACTAGCCCAGGTCAGCTCCATTCGTCCCGAGGCCTGGTATGGAGCACAGACGGCCCCCACCCCCTCCTCAAAGCACCCCCTCCCCTCCCCACCGCTCCCAAGGCGGCAACTCTACCCCTGCGCCACCGTGCCGATCGAAAAGGGTCGACTAACTATCCCGCCGGGCTCCAGGATCTTGGGTCGGGAATCCCCGCGGTGGCGCAGCGGTAGGGTTGCCGCCTTGCAGCGTTCGATCCCAACCACGGGTGCCGTCTGTGCGGAGTTTGCACGTTCTCCCCGTGACTCGCGTGGGTTTTCTCCGAGATCTTCGCTTTCCTCCCGCTCTCCAAAGACGTGCGGGTTTTTTTTTAGGTTAATTGGCTCGGTGTAAATTGTCCCTAGCGGGTGTAGGAGAGGGTTTGTGTGCGGGGATCGCTGGTCGGCGCGGACTCGGTGGGCCTGTTTCCGCGCTGTATCTCCAAACTAAAAATAAAAGATTAAACTTGTGTCTCCCCGTCCCCCCTCCCCTCCCTCCCCCCACCCCTCCCTCTCCAGAGCGCCCCTCCCCAGCTCTGCGCTACGGGCCGGACCGGCGACCTGGACGCCATCTTGCACGTGATCGAGGATGCCAGGGAGTTTGTCTACATCTCCGTCATGGACTTTCTCCCACTCTGCAAGTTCTGCCATCCCAAGCGGTAGGTGTCAATGTAAATTGTCTCCAGTGTGTGTGTAGGATAGCATCCATTTGCAGCGGTCGATGGTCGGCACGGACTCGGTGGGCCGAAGGGCCTGTATCTGTAAATAAAACTCCAGGCCAAAGTTGTCATGGGTGCAATTACCTCTAAAAGCCAGCAGGTGGCACAAGGTTTAATTTGGCTTAGACATACAGAGCGGAAACAGGCCCTTCGGCCCAGCGAGTCCGTGCTGACCAGCGATCGCCCCGTACACTGGCGACCTTTCAGATCGGGGCCCTTCTTCACACATGGAGCGGGGGAGATGGAGAGTGGAGAGAGAGAAACAGAGAGAGACAGCGAGAGGACAGAGAGAGACAGAGAGAAAGAGGAGAGAGAGAGACAGAGAGAGAGACACAGAGAGAGAGAGGACAGAGAGAGAGAGAGAGAGAGAGAGGACAGAGAGCGAGAGAGACAGACAGAGAGAAAGAGGACAGAGAGCGAGAGAGAGAGGGAGGATAGAGAGAGAGTGAAAAAGAGAGGGGAGAGAGAGAGAGAGAGAAACAGAAACAGAGAGACAGCGAGAATGGAGAGAGGACAGAGAGAGCGAAACAGAGAGAGAGAGAGATGGAGAGGATGAGAGTGGACAGAGAGAGGACCGAGAAAGGGGAGGGCAGAGGGAGGAGCAGATGGATTGTTTAGATTAGTTTAGCGATACAGCTTCGGCCCACGGTGTCTGCGCCGAGCAGTGAGCCCCCCGCACACTAGCATTACCCTACACACACCAGGGACAATGTTATGATTTTTACCGCAGCCAATTAACCTGCAAACCTGTTTGTCTTTGGAGCGCGGGAGGAAACCGGAGCTCCCGGAAAATCCCACGCGGGTCACGGGGAGAACTCCATGCAGACAGCGCGCGCACACACACATACACACACACACACACACATATATACATACACACACGCACACACATGTACACACACAGACAGACACACACATGCACACACATATACACACACACACATGCACACACATATACACACACTCACACACATATACACAGCCAGACACACACACACATATACACAGACACACACACACACATATACACACACATATGCACACACACACACATATACACACACACACACACACACATATACACACACGGACACACACACACAGCACCGGCGGTCGGGATTGAACCGGGTTTTCTGGAGCTGTGAGGCAGCAGCTCTACCCGCTGCGTGAAGGACAAGGTTGACGTGCGTGGCTGTCACTGCCTCTTCCCCACCGCAGGTTCTGGCCGGTGATCGAGGACCGGCTGCGCGCGGCGGCCTGTGAGCGCGGGGTGAGGGTCCGCCTGCTGGTCAGCTGTTGGCCGCACACCTACCCCCCCATGCTGGTCTTCCTCGAGTCCCTCAACGTCCTCGCTAAGGAACCGCTGGGCTGCTCCGTCGAAGTGGTGAGTCCCGTAACCTTTGCCCCCCGCTCAGTAGCTCACACGTTCTGGGAGCAGAATATGGCCATTCGGCCCATCGAGTTTAGTTTAGAGGTACAGCGGGGAAACTGGTCCTTCGGCTCACCAGTTCCGAGCCGACCAGCGATCCCCACACACTAACACTAACACACACAATTGTTTTACACATATGCCAAGTCAATACCTACACGTCTTTGGAGTGTGGGAGGGAACTGAAACATAGAAACATAGAAAATAGGTGCAGGCGGAGGCAATTCGGCCCTTCGAGCCAGCACCGCCATTCATTGTGATCATGGCTGATCATCCCCAATCAATAACCCGTGCCTTCCTTCTCCCCATATCCCTTGACCCCACCAGCCCCTAGAGCTCTATCTAACTCTCTTAAATCCATCCAGTGATTTGGCCTCCACTGCCCTCTGTGGCAGGGAATTCCACAAATCCACAACTCTCTGGGTGAAAACGGTTTTTCTCACCTCAGTCTTAAATGGCCTCCCCTTTATTCTAAGACTGTGGCCCCTGGTTCTGGACTCGCCCAACATTTGGAACATTTTTCCTGCATCTAGCTTGTCCAGTCCTTTTATAATTTTATATGTTTCTATAAGACCCCCCCCCCCCCTCCCCCCCCCTCATCCTTCTAAACTCCAGTGAATACAAGTGGTGAGTCCCGGAAGATCTCGGAGAAAACCCACGCAGGTCACGGGGAGAACGTGCAAACTCCGTACAGACGGCACCCGTGGTCGGGATCGAACCCGGGTCTCCGGAGCTGCGTTCGCTGTAAGGCAGCGACTCTACCGCTGCGCCACCGTGACCCCTCTGAAGACTATTCCGCCGCTCAATCCGGTCTGATCTCCCCTTCCCGCTCAACCCCAGTCTCCTGCCGTCTCCCCTTCACCCCTGGCGCCCATTGGCGGGGAGAGTCTAGGAGCAGAGGGGCGCGGCCTCAGAATAAAAAGGACCGACCTTCAAAATGGAGATGAGGAGGGATTTCTTTCGCCAGAGGGCGGTGAATCTGCGGAATCCGTTGCCACAGACGTCATTGGGTATTCTTAATACGGAGATCGGTCAGTTCTTGGTTAGTATGGGGAGTCAAACGTTACGGGGGAGAAGGCAGGAGAATGGGGTCAGAAGTTCTAGGAGCAGGATTAGGCCATTCGGCCCATCACATCTACCCCATCATTCAATCATGGTTGATCTATCCCCCTCAACCCCATAACCCCTGACACCCACACTAACCAAGAATCTATCTATCTCTGCCTTAAAAATATCCACTGACTTGTGGCCTCCACAGCCGTCTGTGGCAAAGAATTCCACAGATTCACCACCCTCTGACTGAAGAAATTCCTCCTCATCTCCTTCCTAAAGGTACGTCCTTTAACTCTGTGGCTGTGCCCTCTGGTCCTAGACTCTCCCACTAGTGGAAACATCCTCTCCACATCCACTCTATCCAGGCCTTTCACTATTGGGTAAAATTCAATGAGGTCCCCCCCCCCCTCATCCTTCTAAACTCCAGCGAGCACAGGCCCAGTGCCGTCGAACCATGGGAAAGATAGATCAGCCATGATCGAATGCCGGAGCGGACTCGATGGGCCGAGTGGCCTAATTCTGCTCCTTTGCCTTCTGGGGATTAGTCTGAAATTCCCCTGAAAGGCCTGGATAGAGGCCACAAGTCAGTGGATATTTTTACGGCAGACATCAATAGACAATAGGTGCAGGAGGAGGCCATTCGGCCCTTCGAGCCAGCACCGCCATTCAATGTGATCATGGCTGATCATCCCCAATCAGTACCCCGTTCCTGCCTTCTCCCCATATCCCCTGACTCCGCTATCTTTAAGAGCCCTATCTAGCTCTCTCTTGAAAGCATCCAGAGAACCGGCCTCCACCGCCCTCTGAGGCAGAGAATTCCACAGACTCACAACTCTCTGTGAGAAAAAGTGTTTCCTCATCTCCGTTCTAAATGGCTTCTCCTTATTCTTAAACTGTGTGTGTGGCCCCTGGTTCTGGACTCCCCCAACATCGGGAACATGTTTCCTGCCTCTAGTGTGTCCAAACCCTTAATAATCTTATATGTTTCAATAAGATATAGAAACATAGATACATAGAAAAATAGGTGCAGGAGTAGGCCATTCGGCCCTTCGAGCCTGCACTGCCATTCAATGTGATCATGGCTGATCATCCAACTCAGTATCCCGTACCTGCCTTCTCTCCATACCCACAATATCCTCTCATCCTTCTAAACTCCAGAGTGTACAAGCCCAGCCGCTCCACTCTCTCACCATATGACAGTCCCGCCATCCCGGGAATTAACCTGGTGAACCTACGCTGCACTCCCTCAATAGCAAGAATGTCCTTCCTCAAATTAGGGGACAAAAAACTGCACACAATACTCCAGGTGTGGTCTCACTGGGGCCCTGCACAACTGGAGTAGGACCTCCTTGCTCCTATGCTCGACTCCTCTTGTCAAGATCGACAGATTCTGGATTAGAACGGGTGTCGAGGGTTACGGGGGCAGGGAGGCAGGAAAATGGGATCGGGAGGCAGAGATCGGCCATGATTGAATGTCGGAGTGGAATCGATGGGCCGAATGGCCTAATTCTACTCCTGGAACTTCTGAACATCCCAACCCCATTCTCCTGGCTTCCCCCGTGACTTTTGACTCCCTTACTAATCAATAACCTATTAATCACCGTATTAACGATATATTAATAGCTTAGTATATTAGACCTCGGGAACAACCCATCCATCCATCCATCCATCCATCCATCCATTGTTTTCTTGCACTCTATTGCAGAACGTTTTTCAGGTTTCATCCACAGAGGAGCAGCTGAGAATCCCCTACAGCCGAGTCAATCACAATAAGTACATGGTGACTGATCGCGTGGCCTATATTGGTGAGTAGATTGGGGCTGGAGGGCGGGAATTCTTTCTTCTGCACTCCCCTGTCCTGTCTCTCCTCCCCATCCCCTCTCGCTCCCCACGTTTTAACGCAGGGGGAGGGTGACGCAGGGGTAGAGTTGGCGCCTTAAACTCCCGTTCCCACGCTACGAGTTCATTCCAAGAGCTCTTCCCCGAGTTTGCCCCGATTCGAACTGGGAGATTTACGGTAATGGCCGCTCGTTGGTATGCGGGGGCTCTCGTGGACATTTTTCGACATGTCGATAAAATCTTCACGAGTCTTCCCGAGCTTACCTGCCGTTAGCGAGTCTTCTTGAGTACCTGCCGTTAGCGCTAAGCGGCGTCCCCGAGCTCCGGCGTACCCGCTACGTTCATTCTCCATTCGGCACTTACCATTCGGCACTTCGAGCCAGCACCGCCATTCACTGTGATCATGGCTGATCATCCCCAATCAGTGCCCCGTTCCTGCCTTCTCCCCCATATCCCCTGACTCCGCTATCTTCAAGAGCCCTATCGTTCTTCTCCATTTAGAACGGAGACAAGGAAACACTTTTTTCTCACAGAGGGTGGCGAGTCTGTGGAATTCTCTGCCTCAGAGGGCGGTGGAGGCCGGTTCTCTGGATGCTTTCAAGAGAGAGCTAGATAGGGCTCTTAAAAATAGCAGTCAGGGGATATGGGGAGAAGGCAGGAACGGGGTACTGATTGGGGACGATCATCCACGATCACATTGAATGGCGGTGCTGGCTCAAAGGGCCGAATGGCCTACTCTTGCACCTATTGTCTATTGTCCCTGGAGTGAAGGAATGGGTGACGATTTGGGTCGAGAGTTACACAAATAGCTGGAGAAACTCAGCGGGTGCAGCAGCATCTAAGGAGCGAAGGAAATAGGCGACGTTTCGGGTCGAGACCCTTCTTCAGACTTGACCCGAATCCTCACCCATTCCTTCTCTTCCGAAATGCTGCCCGTCCCGCTGAGTTACTCCAGCATTTTGACTATTGTCTATTGAAAGCACCCAGAGAACCGCCCTCTGAGGCAGAGAATTCCACAGACTCACAACGCTCTGTGATGCTGCCCGTCCCGCTGAGTTACTCCAGCATTTTTTGTCGTCCTGAAACTAAACCTCTATCACGTCTCCCCCTCGTCTCTCCGCCCCCCACCCACCCCCCCCCCCCCCCCCCCCCCAGCGCGCATGATACTCACTCCGTCTTCTCTGTTCGGCGCAGGCACCTCCAACTGGTCTGAAGACTACTTTATCCAGACCGCCGGCGCTGGGCTGGTGATAAACCAGACCGGGAATGGAGCCGGCACGGTGCAGAGCCAGCTCAGGGCCATCTTCCTGCGGGACTGGGACTCGGACCACACTCTGGAGCTGGGCAGCCGAGGGGTGGAGAAGTGCCTGCACCCCCAGGGGCTGTAGGGGAAGCTGCGAGCGGTCCCCACCTGCGTCCCCTGGGGGTGGAAGCAAGGGAGGGAGGGGAGAAGGTGGAGGGGCCGAGAGTCTTGGGGGGGGGGGGGGGGGGGGGCGGGAGGCAGGAGATTGGGGTTCGGAGGGAGAGATAGATCAGCCACGATTGAATGGCGGACTAGCCTCGTTATGGTACTTTTGCTGATAGACTTATTCCCCTTCTATCCCGCCCCCCTTCTTATTCCCAGAAGCTGTTTTGCCGGATTCTGCGGTTGTCAGGGGTTACGGGGAGAGAGAACGGGGTCGGGATGGAGAGATAGATCAGCCACGCTTGAATGGCAGAGACTTGATGGGCCGAATGGCCTAATTCTGTTCCTTTTACTTATGAACCTCCCTCTCCCTCTTCCCCTCTCCCTATCTCCCCCTCTCCCTATCTCCCCCTCTCTCCCCCTCTCTCCCTCTCCCTATCCCTCTCCCTATCTTTCTCCCTCTCCCTATCTTCACCTCTCCCTATCTCCCCCTCTCCCTATCTCTCCCTATCTCTCCCTCTCCCCCCCTCTCTCTCCCTCTCCCCCTCTCCCCCTCTCCCTCTCCCCCCTCTCCCTCTCCCCCTCCCCCTATCTCCCCCTCTCCCCATCTCTCCCTATCTCTCCCTCTCCATCCACCTCCCCCTCTCCTCCCCCCCCTCTCCTCAACTCCCTCCTTAAAGGCCGTTCCTTTAGGAAGGAGACGAGGGGGAATTTCTTTAGCTAGAGGGTGGTGAATCTGTGGAATTCTTTGACACAGACGGCTGTGGAGGCCACAAGTCAGTGGATATTTTTAAGTCAGAGACAGATAGATTCTTGATTAGTGCGGGTGTCAGGGGTTATGGGGAGAAGGCAGGAGAATGGGGTTAGGAGGGAGAGAGATAGATCAGCTACGATGAAATGGCGGAGTGGACTGGATGGGCCGAATGGTCCGATTCTACTCCTTGAACTCGTGAACTTAAAAAAAAAAAAGTTGTTGTTCTCTCCACCGACTTCAAAACAAATGGTTGTGTTGATCGGGTTGGCATCAGTTGTGAGTCAGCAGACGTGGATTTGGGCTCAGTGTCACAATAAGCTGCCCGCGTCAACTCTTCACATTGATTGCTGAACCAGTGTTGGGTTTTACTAAGTCTTTGAAGCCTGCCTGCAACGGCAGCGTTGAGGATAAAGTAATTGCAGATGTCAGTTGACCAAAGAAAGACACAAAGTGCTGGAGTACCTCAGCGGGTCAGACAGCATCTCTGGAGAGGGTGGAAGGTGGCGTTTTGGGTTAGGACGCCTCATCCATCTGTCCCGTTCCCCTCGCCTGTATCCACCTATCACTCAGCAGGCTTTAGAAACAGAAAAACATAGAAAATAGGTGCAGGAGGAGGCCATTCAGCCCTTTGAGCCAGCACCGCCATTCATTGTGATCATGGCTGATCGTCCCCTATCATTAACCCGTGCCTGCCTTCTCCCCATATCCCCTGTCTCCGCTATCTTTAAGAGCTGTATCTAGCTCTCTCTTGACTCCACTAGCCCCTAGAGCTCTATCCAACTCTCTCTTAAATCCTGCCCGCTCCTCTCTTTGTTCTGCCCTCTCTTCTCTTTTAGGATTCTTTCTTCCCACCCCCATCCCCACCACAATCAGTCTGAAGAAAGGGCGGTGCAGCGGTAGCGGTAACGACAGGGACCCGCGTTCCGTCTGCACGGAGTTTGCACGTCCTCCCCGTGACCTGGTGGGCTTTCTCCGGCAGCTCCGGTTTCCTCCCACAATCCAGGCTCGTAGGTTAATTGGCTTCGGTAAAGACTGCAAATTGTTCCCAGTGTGTTAGGATAGCACTAGTGTGCGGGGCACAGAATCGGTGGGCCGAAGGGCCTGTTTCCGCGCTGAGCCTCGAAACTAGACGAAGGGTCCCCATCCGAAACGTCACCTCTCCACGATCTGCAGGCATGCTGCCCGTCCCGCTGAGTTACCCCAGCACTCTGTGCCTCTCTTCACCATCGAGCAGTGCTCTCGGCTGCCATCTTAACAGGCAGCAACCAACATTCGCCCAACGCATTTCCGCTTGTAGATAAAATGTTGAAGACAGAGCTACACCTGCTGGAAAAATCAAAGGTTAGACAAAAAAGCTGGAGAAACTCAGCGGGTGATGGAGTGAAGGAATTTGCTCCACAGACGCTGCCTCACCCGCTGAGTTTCTCCAGCATTTTTGTCCACCTCCGATTGTAGGTAGATCTGTTGCTGAGTTGCGGATTGTAAACCACTGACTGGTTCCGTTCAGTTCCTTACTGTCACACGTAGCGAGGTACAGTGAAAAGCTGTTTGGTAGCAAGCTATCCAGTCAGCGGAAAGTCCGTGCATAAGTTTTCCAGTCAATCCTGCCATCCTCGCAATTAGTCAGATTATCTTCAGCCAAAGGGAATACCAAAGGAAGAGAGTCCATTATCTCACAGCACCTTGGGCAGCTCACACCCCAGACTTCTCTAACTTCAAGCAACCATATAACCATATAACAATTACAGCACGGAAACAGGCCCTCTCGGCCCTTCCAGTCCGTGCCGACCATTTATTTTCCCCCATTCCCATCTACCTGCACTCAGACCATACCCCTCCATTCCCTTCCCGTCCATATACCTATCCACTTTACTTTTAAATGTTAAAATCGATCCTGCCTCCACCACTTCTGCTGGGAGCTCATTCCACACGGCCACCACTCTCTGAGTAAAGAAGTTCCCCCTCATGTCACCCCTAAACTTCTGTCCCTTAATTCTCATGTCATGCCCTCTTGTTTGAATCTTCCCTACCCTCACTGGGAAAAGCTTATCCACGTCAACTCTGTCTATCCCTTTCATCATTTTAAAGTCCCCCCCCTTAACCTTCTGCGGTCCAAAGAATAAAGACCTAACTTGTTCAACCTTTCTCTGTAACTTAGTTGCTGGAACCCAGGCAACATTCTAGTAAATCTCCTCTGTACTCTCTCTATTTTGTTGACATCCTTCCTATAATTAGGCGACCCGTGCTTGCCCTCTCTCTCCGTCCCCTTCCCCCGACCAGACCGACGGTCTCCGACTACATTTTGTCTCCGTCTGCCTCGTTGTCGCCTTCCCTACATTTTGCTTGATCGCCATCCCCCTTTGCCCCGTCTTCACACCTCGCGCTTCCTTATCTATCTATCGCGACCCCTCCAGAGATGCTGCCCGTCCCGGTGAGTTGCTCCAGCATTGTGTGTCTCTCGCCGTTAGCAACACCTCGGATACCTCTGCTCCTTTGACTACTAATTCTTTGGCTTTGAGGGCAGGACATTACGAAGTGTCACCAGAAGGAATAATTTTTAAGATGTATAAATATATTTTATTTTATTTTTGTTAACCGAAAATGTAGGATTTATTTAGCTTAAGCGCTGAAGTCATTTCTATGTGCTTTGAATTTTTATGATTAGTGAGCAGCACTGGGGGAGTAGAAGCGAGGAACTGCAGGTGCTGGTTTACCCCCCAAAAAAAAGATGCAAAGTGCTGGAGCAACTCAGCGGGTCGGGCAGCGACTCTGGAGAACATGGAAAGGGTCGGGACCTTTCTGACTGAGGGGGAGAAAGGAGAGGCAGGGCAAACCCTGGCTTGGGATTTTCACTTTGGTAGTCAGAGAGACAAAGGCCGGAGATGAAAAGGCAGTAAATGTGAGATTAAAGGATTGAAGAGATGCAAATTGTGAAGCTAGAGGAAGGAATGCAGGTGGAAGGGGGTGGGGAGTGGAGGGGAGAAATTGGTGCGGGTTCAGATGGGGCAGAGAGAAGGGAATGAAGAGGAGAGCTGTGGACGAAAGTAGGGGGGAGAGGAGGAGTTTTATAGTTACCCAAATTATCCACCTATCGCTCACCCAGTCCTGCCCCCCCTCCTCTCTAACAGCTTTCTTTCCCCCCCTCTCCACCGCAAAGAGGGGTCCCGACCTGCAACGTCACCTGTCCACGTTCTCCACAGATGCTGCCTGACCCGCTGAGTTACTCCAGCATTTTGTACCTGTCCCCGCTCTCCACAGAGATGCTGCCTGTCCCGCTGAGTTACTCCAGCACTTTTGCGCCTTATCTCGTACGAGCACGAACGAGTCGGACCCCTTGTCTATCGAGCGCAAAGATCTACACTTAGTCGTGTGGTTGGTGTGGAGAATTTTAAGTGCACTCGCATAATTGAAGCCTTATTTCATGACGCTTATTTACAATATAGATTTTAATCCAGTGAAACATGCTTGAGGCAGGAAACATGTTCTGGTTTCCTGCTGGGAGAATGGAGCGGCTGGGCTTGTACACTCTGGAGTTTAGAAGGATGAGAGGGGGTCTCATTGAAACATATAAGATTATTAAGAGTTTGGACACACTGGAGGCAGGAAACGTGTTCCCGATGTTTGGGGGGGGGGGGGGGTCCAGAACCAGGGGCCACACACAGTTTAAGAATAAGGGGTCGGCCATTTAGAACGGAGATGAGGAAACACTTTTTCTCACAGAGAGTTGCGAGTCTGTGGAATTCTCTGCCCCAGAGGCCGGTGGAGGCCGGTTCTCTGGATGCTTTCAAGAGAGAGCTAGATAGGGCTCTTAAAGATAGCGGAGTCAGGGGATATGGGGAGAAGGCAGGAACGGGGTACTGATTGGGGATGGTCAGCCATGATCACATTGAATGGCGGGGCTGGCTCGAAGGGCCGAATGGCCTCCTCCTGCACCTATTGTGTATTGTCTAAAACATTATTATGGGTGTTGGCATCTGGCTGTGGGGTAGTGACCTCCATACCCCACTTCTACACAACTGGGGTCTCAGTTACGGAGCTCCCTGATACATCCCCGGACCTCAGTTCGTCTCCATCGATATTCCCGCGTTAAAGGAGCTTGTTACTGTAGAGAAGGTGACGCAGCGGGTAGAGCTGCTGCCTCACAGCGCCGGAGACCCCCGGTTCGATCCCGACCACGGTTGCTGTCTGTACGGAGTTTGCACGTTCTCCCCGTGACCCGCGTGGGCTTTCTCCGGGTGCTCCGGTTTCCTCCCAGACGTACAGGTCTGTCGGTTAATTTGGCATTGGAAAAAATTGTAACTTGTCCCGAGTATCAAAAGATTTCTTTCGAATATTTTTCCAAAAGTGGGCAGGACAAAAACATATGAGTCAGTGGAGTTACAGAGTAGGATTTGCTTGACCATAAAAACGGGCCGACTTATCTTTTGGCTGGTGGGCACGGACTCAGTGGGCCGAAGGGCTTGTTCCCGCCCGTACCCCCAAACTAAAGATCAGCTCCTTCATTCAAGCTTGTTTAAAATTTTTGTAACATTTATAAAATGATTTGATTTTCCCGTTCTTGCCTTACAGCCTCCACCACCATCCCCAGCATCGCGTTCCAGGCGCCCGTGTGTAAATAACATACCTCGCCCCGCTCATCCCCTTTACACTTTTCCCCCTCTCACCTGTACGTCTCTGTAGATGTCTACTTTAGAGATATAGCATGGAAACAGGCCCTTCGGCCCACTGAGTCCACCTACCCTCTGTATTCCCCTCGTGATCCTCCACACCTCTATAAGATCACACCTCACCCTCCTGCGCTCCAAGGAATAGAGCCCCAGCCCTGCCCAACCTCTCCCTGCAGCTGGCAACGTCTCCCTCGGGTTCTGGCCCAAATCCTCACTGCTTTGATTCCAGTTTAACCAGATCGCAATCGAGTTTAAAACATGTTGCACTCGATCGTTAACGATAACTATCCCTGCGCAGGTTGTCTGATAGATTTGGACAGTAATGTGAAGGTTGTTTTTTTTTGCTCATTTGCCGAACTGGAGTTGTTGTCGTGGGTTGGGGCGTGTTCTGGGGAATCCTGCACGGATCCAGTTGCTTCCCACGTAATAAGGGGCAGCTGCAGAAATGCATTCTCGCTCTTCCCACTGTT
The DNA here is from genome assembly GCA_963514005.1 of Raja brachyura. The sequence continues at coordinate 20,889 of CAUPSL010000146.1, forward strand.
CAAGTTTGAGCACGTCAGGATATAGTACTCCCTGTACTCTGGCTCAGGCTGATGGGCCTTCACAGATGCAGCGGGGAAACAGGCCAAACGTGTCTGCACCGATCAACCTGCACACTAGCACTATCCACACTAGCGACAATTTACCATTTTACCGTACGTCTTTGAAGGGTGGGAGAAACTGGAGAAACCCCGCGCAAACTCTGTGCAGACAGAACTCGGGATCGAACCCGGGTCTCTGGCGCTGCGAGGTTGCAACTCTGTCACTGCCCCATTGTAGGGATTTTAGGAAATACATAAGCTATTGTCGCCTTGTGCCCCTGTCCCACTTAGGAAACCTGAACGGAAACCTCTGGAGACTTTGCGCCCCACCCAAGGTTTCTGTGCGGTTCCCGGAGGTTTTTGTCGGTCTCCCTAATGGTCGAAAGTGGTTTCCGTTTTAAAAACCGGTGATTTTTTTTTAGTCGAAGCCGGTTGCGATGCTAGTTGAAGGTGGTTGCCGGAGGGACCAAAACCTCCGGGAACCGCACGGAAACCTTGGGTGGGGCGCAAAGTCTCCAGAGGTTTCCGTCCAGGTTTCCTAAGTGGGACAAGGGGCATCGGTCTCAGGAACAGGACAGCGTAGGACGTCCAAACCTTTGGGGGAAGGACAATAATCCTGTTTTTAAGGCTGGCGGGGCAGCTGCCTCACGGTGCCTGAGACCCGAGTTCGATTCTGATCACGAGTGCTCCCTGTGACTGCGTGGGTTGTCTCCAGATGCTCCGGTTTCCTCCCACATCCCAAAGACGTGCGGGCTTGTAGGTTAACTGACCCCCTAGTGTCTCGAGAGTGGATGAGAAAGTGGGATAACATAGAACTAGTGTGCAGGTGATCGATGGTCGGCGCGGACTCGGTTTCCACGCTCTAAACTAACCAAACCTACAAGGCAGAGTTAGCTGTTACAAAATTCCTTTTTTACAATAATTATGTGAATTTGTTGTCCCAATGCTATTTGGAATGCTTCCGAGTGAAAGATTAGAAATGCTGCTGATGAAATAAAGTCATTTTTGCTTCTTTCTTGAGAGTACCTGTTTTATTTTTGGATGATGAAATGCTTGATTACTATATATCCTCAGGGCTGAAAGCATGGAGGCTGTTTTCATCCCAACAAGCTGCGATATGGGAAGGGTATATCATAGAAACATAGAAAATAGGTGCAGGAGACCATTCGGCCCTTTGAGCCAGCACCGCCATTCAATGTAATCATGGCTGGTCGTCCCCTATCAATAACCCGTGCCTGCCTTCTCCCCATATCCCTTGACTCCACTAGCCCCTAGAGCTCTATCCAACTCTTAAATCCATCCAGTGATTTGACCTCCACTGCCCTCTGTGGCAGGGAATTCCACAAATTCACAACTCTGGGTGAAAAAGTTTTTTCTCATCTCAGTCTTAAATGACCTCCCCTTTATTCTAAGATTGTGTGGCCTCTGGTTCTGGACTCGCCCGACATTGGGAACATTTTTCCAGCATCTAGCTTGTCCAGTCCTTTTATAATTTTATATGTTTCTGTAAGATTTCCCCCTCATCCTTCTAAACTCCAGTGAATACAAGCCCAGTCTTTTCAATCTTTCCTCATATGACAGTCCCAGGGATCAATCTCGTGAACCTACGCTGCACTGCCTCAATCACAAGGATGTCCTTCCTCAAATATCCATCACCACTGAATCCTCAGCACTGCAAACTACACCCAAGTTGCTGAATGGTAATCTGTCAGTAATTGTCCTCTCTCCACAATAGTGTTAGAACAGTAGCAGAATTATCTTTTAGTTTAGGGTGACACAGTGGGGCATTGCTCTGCATCACAGCGCCAGAGACCCGGGTTCGATCCTGACTACGGGGGCTGTCTGTACAGAGTTTGCATGATCTCCCCCAAGACCTGCATGGGTTTTCTCCGGGAGGTCTGGTTTCCTGCTGGGAGAATGGAGCGGCTGGGCTTGTACACTCTGGAGTTTAGAAGGATGAGAGGGCATCTCATTGAAACATATAAGATTATTAAGGGTTTGGACTCGCTAGAGGCAGGAAACATGTTCCCGATGTTGGGGGAGTCCAGAACCAGGGGCCACACACACAGTTTAAGAATAAGGAGTAAGCCATTTAGAACGGAGACGAGGAAACACTTCTTCACCCAGAGAGTTGTGAGTCTGTGAAATTCTCTGCCTCGGAGGCCGGTTCTCTGGATACTTTCAACAAAGAGCTAGATAGGGCTCTTAAAAATAGCGGAGTCAGGGGATATGGGGAGAAGGCAGGAACGGGGTACTGATTGGGGATGATCAGCCATGATCACATTGAATGGCGGTGCTGGCTCGAAGGGCAGAATGGCCTACTCCTGCACCTATTGTCACTCTGAATGCCTCCCTGGGAACAGTCCGAAAATTGCCCTAAGGCGGTTTTAATTTATGAATGCAAATCACATCAGTCCTCCATCTGAGGTAAACAAAAATGCTGGAGAAACTCAGTGGGTGTGGCAGCATTAGCGGAGCGATGGAAATAGGCGACGTTTCGGGCTGAAACCCTTCTTCAGACTGATGTGAGGGTGGGGGGGGGGGGGGGGAGAAGAAAGGAAGAGGTGGAGCCAGTGGGGTGAGGGAGAGCTGGGAAGGGTAGGAGAAAGCAGGGACTACCTGAAATTAGAGAAGTCAATGTTCATACCGCTGGGGTGTAAACTTCCCAAGCAAAATATGAGATTGCTGTTCCTCCATCTGAGCTGTTCACGTGTAGCTCTACTTGTTATAAAGTCGTGATAAAATGGATGAGATAGAATAATCTGGGATAGGGGTAGGGCAACCTTGTTCTGCATAGAGGCTGGGACGCGTGTGTGTGAGTGGATGGCGGGCTACTCCTACACCTATTGTCTATTGTCCTCCCACACGCCAAAGTCGTACAGGTTTGTAGGCTAATTGGCTTTGGTAAAATTATAATTTGTCCCCAGTGTCAGTGTACGGGGTGATCGCTGGTCAGCACGGATTGAACTGCATGTGTCTGAACCAAACTCTATTGGGAACAGCAATGCCTGGCGTTTAATTTCCTACAGCGTCACCACAGTATGAAAGCTTTGTTCCTGCTATTCACCCTGAACTGTGAGGACGCCCAATGAGCCAGAGTACCCAACACTTCAGAGTTTCGGGTGTTGGTGGGATCCTAATCCAGTTCAGAACGAAAAGACTTCACCGGGCACTGGAACTATCTATAGTGAAAACAACTGGCTGAGGACAACACCCTGTATTTTCCCGAGCATACTTCAACAGGAGGGACAGACTGTAATCTGAGCCAAGGCCAAATTCCTTTTCTGAACATTTTAATTGTTTTTAGAACGTTGACAGCAGACCAATTCATATCGTGTGCTTCATTCCTCTTCTGGCCCGTTTACTCGAACCCATGGGTAAACAATGGAAAATCCAAACAGGTTTAATAAAGGCATCTTTTTTACAGTGTTTGTCCCACAAATTAAAACATAGGCACAATTCAAGATCAAAGGTTTCTTTATTAAACAGGAAATGCAAAGGGGTCGAGTGGGTTACATTACTTTTAAAAATAGAGGGTAAAAAAAACCATTCGAGCACCAGCAAGTCAAAGATAATTTGAAAGGGTGGAATTAGAACTTGTTTTAACAATTGGACTCGTCATTTAAGACCCAGCCAACACCCTAAACCTCAATTAGTTCTGGACTTAATCAAACGAACGCCAGGAGGAGCCAAAGAGCTCAAAATGCAATTATCACCGGGGTGGATGTTGGAAAGATCAGTCTTCCCTTCGAATGTTCCACAGGTCTTGGACAGGACTGACAAATGATTACGTGCTTGCACACATGCACAGCCAGAGGGGCTGGGCTACTTTGGGTTTGAAGCAGGCCCACGCCTACTAGGGCGGTGAGGTGCAGGGCATTTAGAAAGGAGGTGAGGAACTGCAGATGCTGGGGGAAAAAAAAAAATCGAAGGTGGACAAAAATGCTGGAGAAACTACAGCGGGTGAGGCAGCGTCTATGGAGCCAAGGAATAGGCGATGATTCGGGTCGACTTTCTGCCTCACCCGCTGGGTTTCTCCGGCGTTTGTGTCTACCCTTGAGGAGGGACAGTTCAAGGAGGGACTGCAGATGCTGGAAAAGGAAAATCGAAGGTGGACAAAAATGCCGGAGAAACTCAGCGGGTGCGGCAGAAACTCGACCCGAATCGTCACCTATTCCTTCGCTCCATGAAAAGAAGTGGCTGACAGCGACCATTCGCCATCCTGACTGTTCTGTTCCCGAAAGGCTGATCAAAAGAAGGCTGCCTCACCCTCTGAGTTTCTCCAGCATTTTTGCCCACCTTCAATTTTTTTTCCAGCATCTGCAGTTCCTTCTTAAAGAAACGTTTCGGCCCGAAACGTCGCCCATTTCCTTCGCTCCATAGATGCTGCCACACCCGCTGAGTTTCTCCAGCATTTTTGTCCACCCTTGAGGAATTTCTTTGGTCAGAAGGGCGGTGAATCTGTGGGATTCATTGCCACTGACGGCTTTGGTGGCCAAGTCGATGGGTATTTTTTTAAGGCGGACATTGACAGATTCTGGATTAGTACGGGTGTCAGAGGTTATGGGGAGAAGGCTGGAGGATATAGAGCTGAGAGGGACAGATGGATCAGCCATGATGGAATGGCGGAATAGACTTGATGGACCGAACGGCCTAATTCTGCTCCTAGAACTTTTGATATTTGCATTGCACACCCATTGATTTAAAATCTAGACGAACAGGATCACGTTACTGCTCTGGGAGGAGGAGCAGTCACTCCAGTGAAGATCCTCTCTCTGTGTTTAAGAAGGAACTGCAGATGCTGGAAAATCAAAGGTAGACAAAAAGTGCTGGAGAAACTCAGCGGATGCAGCAGCATCTATGGAGCGAAGGAAGTTGCCTATTTCCTTCGCTCCATAGATGCTGCTGCACCCGCTGAGTTTCTCCAGCACTTTTTGTCTCAGCCCCTCTCTGTGTTGAACCACTAATGCCTGCCTTTGGCCCGAGAAGGTTGACCGTGACCAATCCAGGGAAGAGGGGCATCGTAGCTCCAACCAACGCGGCCGTTTTAAACCGGGCTTGGGTCCTCGCAACAGATTGGCGCCCGCAGGCTCGTACCCAAGAGCGGGCGTGCTGACATTGAGCGGGTCGGGGGAGGTGGTGTGAGAAGCCATTGCACCTGGGGAAGACGAGCGGTCGCCTTCAGAGTCTGTATCCGATTCCCCCTCCCCCTCCCAGCGGCTCCAGATGGCCTGTGGTAGCTTTAGCTCACAAGTCCTGCAGAGAGAGAGAGAGAGAGAGAGCGAGAGAGAGAAAAATAAGCAGGTGAGATCCAGTCCATATATTCTATAATGCTTGGTGGGTGCACAATAAATGCTGGCGTTTATTTAGAGCGAGCTAGAACACAAATACACCGATGTAACGCTGAGGCTCTATAAGGCACTGGTCGGGCCACATTTGGAGTAATGTGAGCAGTTTTGGGCCCCGTATCTGAGGAGGGATGTGCCGGCTCTGGGGAGGGTCCAGAGGAGGTTTAAAAGAATGATCCCAGGAACGAGTGGGTTAACGTACGATGAGCGTTTGTCGGTGCTGGGCCTGTACTCGCTGGAGTTTAGACGAATGAGGGGGGGGGGCTCATTGAAATGTGCTCAATAGTGAAAGGCCTGGATAGAGTGGATGTGGAGAGGATGTTTCCACTAGTGGGAGAGTCTAGGACCAGAGGGCACAGACTCAGAATTAAAGGATGTTCTTTTGGGAAGGAGGCGAGAAGAAATTTCTTTAGCCAGAGGGTGGTGAATCTGTGGGATTCTTTGCCACAAAACGGCTGTGGAGGCCACAAGTCAGTGGATATTTTTACAGCAGAGATAGTGAGAGTCTTGATCAGTGCGGGTGTCAGGGGGTTATGGGGAGAAGGCAGGGGAATGGAGGTTAGGAGGGAGAGATAGATCAGCCATGATCGAATGGCGGGGTAGCCTCGATGGGCCGAACAGCCTAATACTGCTTCTATCATTTATGAACTCATGACAATATCTCCTGCCTCCCAAGCTGATGGCTCTGAAACGTTGCAGGGGCTTGGACAGTGCCACACAGTGTGGAGACAGGCCCTTCGGCCCAACTTGCCCCTGAACAACACCTACACTGGTCCCACTTGCCCGCATTTGGCCCATATCCCTCTAAACATATCCTGTCCATGTACCTGCTTTTTAAACTTTGTGATAGTACCTGCCTCAACTGCCTCCTCTGGAAGCTCGTTCCACACACACACACCACCCTGTGTGGAAAAAGTTACTCCTCAGGTTCCCATTAAATCTTCCAGTTTTAATGGTACAGTCCCAGCATTCCCACACGGGACCAGGAGTTAAGGGCCTGTCCCACTTGGGGTGTCATTTCTGCGCCCCGCAGGTGGTGAGCGAAGATTTTGTGAATCCCACTGCCTACACCACCACGTCTCGCCACCCGCCATGCGCGTGTCGTGCCGTGTAAATGACGTCCAAGTGGGTCTACTCTTTGCACAATGAAGGCCTTCGCACGCCTGTAGCCCTCCTGTGAGTGTGGGTCTCGGCATCTTATTGTACACCCAGAGCAAGTGGGGGCTTCTATCAAATAAATCAGATGTAGACGCAGCAGGGCAGCAGTTGTACTTACCGAGGAAGTCATCCATCAGAGAGCCAATGGCAAACTGCAAGAAAGAAAGCGCCATTTAGTTCAGCGATACAGAGCGTAAACAGGCCCTTCTGCCCACCGAGTCCGCACCGACTAGCGATCCCCGCACATGAACACTACCCTGCACGAACTAGGGACAATTTTTACATTTGTACCGAGCCAATTAACTTACAAAAGGAGGCAGTGGAGGCCAATTCTCCAGATGCTTTCAAGAGATAGCTAGACAGGGCTCTTAAAGATAGCGGAGTCAGGGGATATGGGGAGAAGGCAGGGACGGGGTACTGATTGGGGATGATCAGCCGTGATCACACTGAAGGCGGTGCTGGCTCCAAGGGCCGAATGGCCTACTCCTGCACCTATTGTCTATGGAAACCAAATATCTCAGAGGAAGCCCACGCAGGTCACAGGGTGAACGCCACAAGGGCACAGTAGCTGAAAACTCCCTTCCCGAGACGAGCTGCAGCTTTTCCAGAGACCAACTGAAATCCATACCTGGGTTGTTCTTTGTGCATGTACATCTTTAGCACGGAAACAGGCCCTTCGGCCCACCGGGCCTGCTCTCACCCGTGATCCTGCCGCACACTAACACTATCCTGCACAATAGGGACAATTCACAGAAGTCAATAAGCCTGCATGTCTATAGAGAGTGGGAGGAAACTGGAGCGCCTGGAGAAAACCCACGTGGTCACGGAGAGAATGAGCAAACGCTGCACAGACGGCACCAGTAGTCAGGATCGAACCTGGATCCCTGGCGCCGTGAGGCAGAAACTCTACCGCCATGCTACTGTGCCGTCCTTAATCTCATCTGCCTACCCCTGCATTCCCAGTTTATCCACGTGCCTATCGAAATTAATTGACCAACATTGTTACAGTGGGAGGGTGATGGTTTGCGGTGCGAGCCAATAATCCCGACAGCCATTGCAACAGTCTACAGGATATAGGTCTGTATACTTACAATGTCGTTTTTATCCACTCTGGTTCCCACAACTTTCAGTCGGATTTCGTCGTCTTGCTGGATGACGATGTCCTGGAATAAACGTCCCAGACAGTTAGAAAAGTCTTGATGCTAAACCCAGCTTACAGCCTTTACAGCCTTACAAAAAGCACCATCAGGAAAAGACCGGCGACTCTGTGTATATGTAATACGGTGGAGGCAAGAAACTAGGGAGGAGGTCGTGGGCCAGAGAGGAGAGCTCTTAAAGATAGCGGAGTCAGGGGATATGGGGAGAAGGCAGGAATGGGGTACTGATCAGCCATGATCACATTGGATGGTGGTGCAGGCTCGAAGGGCTGAATGGCTGACTCCTGCACCTAGTGTCTATTTCAGAGCATCTTCACTATCTCATGCACGTTTCAGCGAGGATCAAACTTCGCTTCATTTGGGCTGACATTTGGTTGGACGGCGTTCTTGAGGGGCGTGCACATTTCCGAAGATCTCTCCTGGTCCCAGAACACTGGTGCAATCGTAAAGAAAGCACAGCAGCGCCTCTACTTCCCGAGAAGATTATGGAGAGTCGGTCTGTCAAGGAGGACTCTGTCGAACTTCTACAGGTGCACAGTAGAGAGCATGCTGACCGGTTGCTTGGTTCGGCAACCTGGGCGTCCAGGAAAAAGCTGCAAAAACCTGTAAACACTGCCCAGTCCATCACCGGCTCTGACCTCCCCACCATCGAGGGGATCTATCGCAGGGGCTGGCCTCAAAAAGGCCATCAGCATCATCAAGGACCCACACCACCCTGGCCACACACTCATCTCCCCACTACCTTCAGGTAGAAGGTACAGGAGCCTGAAGACTGCAACGTCCATGTTCAGGAATAGCTACTTCCCCACAGCCTTCAGACTATAAAACACAACTTCAAACAAATGCTGAACAAATATAGAGAGAGTACAGAGGAGATTTACTAGAATGTTGCCTGGGTTCCAGCAACTAAGTTACAGAGAAAGGTTGAACAAGCTAGGTCTTTATTCTTTGGAGCGCAGAAGGTTAAGGGGGGACTTGATTGAGGTCTTTAAAATGATGAAAGGGATAGACAGAGTTGACGTGGATAAGCTTTTCCCATTGAGGGTAGGGAAGATTCAAACAAGAGGGCATGACATGAGAATTAAGGGACAGAAGTTTAGGGGAAACATGAGGGGGAACTTCTTTACTCAGAGAGTGGTGGCTGTGTGGAATGATCTTCCAGCGGAAGTGGTGGAGGCAGGATCGATTTTAACATTTAAAAGTAAAGTGGATAGGTATATGGACGGGAAGGGAATGGAGGGGTATGGTCTGAGTGCAGGTAGATGGGACTAGGGGAAAATAAATGGTCGGCACGGACTGGAAGGGCCGAGAAGGCCTGTTTCCGTGCTGTAATTGTTATATGGTTATAACAGCCTATTGCATTTTATCTGTTTATTTATGTGTGTGTGTATATATATATATTCTATGGTATATGGTCACACTGATCTAATCTGTATTAATGTCTACAATATTCTGTTGTGCTGGAGCAAAGCAAGAATTTTATGTCCTATCTGGGACACATGACTATTGTCCCAACTCTCTTGAATCTTGACTTGAAAACAACAAAACTAGAGGAGACACGAGAGATTGCACATGCTGGAATCTCCAGCAAACCGCAAATTGCTGGAGGAACTCAGTGGGTCAGTCAGCATCTGTGGAGGGAAATTTGCAGATGACCCTTTGGGTCGGAACCCTTCTTCAGACACGTAGGGGGTGTAAAGAAGGGTCCAGTCCAGAAACATTGCCTGTTCGTTCCCTCCACAGATACTGTCCGGCCCGGTTGAGTTCCTCCAGCAGGTTATATTTTGCTTGAGCAACTGAGGATAACGTTTTTCAGCAAAATCCATTCACCGTACCTCATCGCTGGTCTTGTAGCAGGGAGGGTTGGAATTGGGGTCAAATTCCATTTCTGACGGAATAGACTGGGAAAGAAAAGACAAAGATTAAACACTCAAAAACAGACTCAAGTCAATGTTATGGCCTGCCAAAGATGCAGACTTTCAAGACCTTAAATCTCAATTTAGTTTTTTTTTTTGAAGTTTAGTTTGTTTCAGAGATGCAGCGTGGAAACAGGCCCTTCGGCCCATCGATTCCGCACCGACGAACTATCCCTGCACATTAGCACTAACCTACACACACACATACACACACACTAGGGGCTATTTTACCTTTATACCAAGCCAATTAACCTATTTGGAGTGTGGGAGGAAACACTCCAAAACGTGCAGGTTTGCAGGTTATTTGGCTTTGGTAGAATTGTAAATCTTCCCATTGGTTTGCAACCTTGTCGTGGTCGGGGAGCTCGTGTGTCTCAGTCACCCCTAGAGCTACGCCAGCGGGAGATTTGTCTCCTGTTAGGGTCTCCCATGCTGGACAGGTCAAAGGGTAGAGAGGTGAGACGAAGAGCGATCCACTGGTCCTCCAGGTTGGGGGCTGAGCACGGGGCTAACAACCCTGCCTCGTAAAACAAATATGTTACGGAAACAGCAACTGATGGAATCAACACGAGATTGATCCCTGGGATGGCGGGACTGTCATATGAGGAAAGATTGAAAAGACTAGGCTTGTATTCAATGGAGTTTAGAAGGATGAGGGGAGATCTTACAGAAACATATAACATTATAAAAGGACTGGACAAGCCAGATGCAGGAAAAATGTTCCTATTGTTGGGCGAGTCCAGAACCAGGGGCCACAGTCTTCGAATAAAGGGGAGGTCATTTAAGACTGAGGTGAGAAAAAACTTTTTTAACCAGAGAGTTGTGAATTTGTGGAATTCCCTGCCACAGAGGGCAGTGGAGGCCAAGTCACTGGATGGATTTAAAAGAGAGTTGGATAGAGCTCTTGGGGCTGGTGGAGTCAAGGGATATGGGGAGAAGGCAGGTACGGGTTATTGATTGGGGACGATCAGCCATGATCGCAATGAATGGCGGTGCTGGCTCGAAGGGCTGAATGGCCGCCTCCTGCACCTATTTTCTATGTTTCTATGTTTCTAATACTACTGAGTGGAGGACCTTCATTGCTGCCCTAGATGCCAGGAAGCATGTAAGTAAGTAAGAATTGAAAATCGTGTATAGGATAGTGCTAGTGTGGTCAGTACAGGCTCGGTGGGCTGAAGGGCATGTTTCCACTCTATCTCTAAGGTTTAAAGTAAAGTTATGCCACTTTTATAGAAATAGATTTGCTAGATTACACAGTAGATGCCAAGAGGCCAACTTGGCCCACCTGGTTTGTGCAGTGGTTACATTACACTAAATATTTTCCCACCCATTACATCTCTCTTGTGTATTTCCTTACAATTCTTATTTTAAGAAGGAATTCTTACAAATTCCTCGGGGTACACATCTCGGAGGATCTGTCCTGGTCCCTCAACACCTCTAAGATGATCAAAAAGGCACAGCGGCGCCTTTACTTCCTGAGGAGGCTCAAAAAAGCCCACCTGTCCCCCCCAGATCCTGACCAACTTTTACCGCTGCACCATCGAAAGCATCCTGACCACCTGCTTTACGGTATGGTACAGCAGTTGCACCGTGGCAGACAGGAAGGCACTACAACGGGTGGTGAAAACCGCCCAGTACATCATCAGTGCCCCGCTCCCTGCCATGGATGCCCTCGCCCGAAAACGGTGTCTGAGACGGGCCGGGAAGATCATCAAAGACCCCTCACACCCTAACCATGGGCTGTTTGCCCTCCTACCATCAGGGAGGTGGTACAGGAGCCTCAGGTCCCGCACCAGTAGGATGAGGAACAGCTTCTACAACAACACCATCACACTGCTGAACTCGGAGTCCCGCCGATAGATTTCTCCAGTCTCTCCGTCCACATTATCTGCATTCTGTATTTATTCTCTATATTGCTATCACTACGAACTGACGCTAAACTGCATTTCGTTGTACCCATTCTTGTATCTGTGCAATGACATTAAAGTTGAATTGAATTGAATTGAATTAAACGTATCCCCCTTTTTGGGTTTTTAGGTTAGAAACAGGCCTTTCGGCCCACCGAGTCCGTGCCGACCAGCGATCCCCGAACCAGCAACACTATCCTACACACACACACACACACTAGGGACGATGTAGAATTATACCAAGCCAATGAACCTACAGGCGTGTACGTCTTTGGAGTGCGGGAGCAAACCGGAGCACCCGGGACTGAACGTACAAACTTTGTAGAGCCGAGCTCCCGTGGTCAGGATCGAGCCCAGGTCTGGCGCTGTGAGGCAGCAACTCTATCGCTGCGCCACCGTTTTCTTTTGTGTCAACTAAACTTGGTTTGGTGTTGGGGGAGTGGTAACACTGCCCGGGCAAAGACGCTCCATTAATGCTAGGCAGTGTTTGTAGTCTGCTCTTTAAGCCAACCAACCTCGCGAGAGAAAGCTCCACACTCACAACAGCCTCTGAGTGAAGCCTTTCCTCGAATACCTCAGGGGATTTGTTAGGCGTTCTCTTTCAGCTATGTACTCTGGCATTGGTTTCACCGCCCACACATCCTCGCAAGAGAGCCCTTCTGTGCCTGCTGCAGCCAACAGTTCCACAAGTTTAAAAAAAAAACTCCCTTAATTCTTCTCTTGGTTAAGGAGGTTTGGCCAATTTAGTTTAACATAGAAATTAGGTGCAGGAGTAGGCCATTCGGCCCTTCGAGCCTGCACTTTTGCCTACCTTCGATTTTCCAGCATCTGCAGTTCCCTCTTAAACACAAACTCAGTTAATTGAGGCTCGGACTATCCCAATGTTTTAGAAACAGTTAAACAGGTACATGGATATGATAGCTTTGGAGGGATGGAAACATAGACAATAGGTGCAGGAGTAGGCCATTCGGCCCGTCGCGCCTGCACCGCCATTCAATATGACCATGGCTGATTATCCAACTCAGTATCCCATACCTGCCTTCTCTCCAGACCCCCTGGTCCCCTTAGCCACAAGGGCCACATCTAACTCCCTCTTAAATATACCCAATGAACTGGCCTCAACTACCCTCTGTGGCAGAGTTCCAGAGACCCACCACTCTCTGTGTGAGAAAAGTCCTTCTCATCTCGGTCCTCAACGATTTCCCCCTTATCCTTAAGAGTTTAGTTTAGAGATGCAACGCAGAAGCAGGCCCTTCGGCCCATCGATTCCGCGCCGACCATCGATCACCCCGTACACAGGCACTGTGCTACGCAGACTAGGGCAAGGGTCCCCAACCTGGGGTACATTTCGCCTACCCAGGGGGTAAACTTGTTGATTCTGGATTTGTACATATTTTTCCTCATTGACCGACTGCGTTTGGTTCTGGTGTCATTAACGTTTCCCATGGGTAAACGGGACGGAAAAGGCTGGGAACTCGTGCACTAGGGACAGTGTTACAATTTTACCAAAGCCAATTAACCTACAAACCTGTACATCGTTGGGGCGTGGGAAGAAACTGGATCACCCGGAGAAAAATCCATGCGGTCACAGGGAGAAGGTACAAACTCAGTACAAGGTGGGCAAAAGTGCTGGAGAAACTCATCTATAGAAGCTGCTGCACCCGCTGAGTTTCTCCAGCACTTTTGCCTACCTTCGATTTTCCAGCATCTGCAGTTCCCTCTTAAACACAAACTCAGTACAGACAGCACCTGCCGTCAGGATCGACCCCGGGCCTCTGGCGCTGTAAGGCAGCAACTCTACCGCTGCGCCACCGTGCTGCTTAATGATACAGAGCGGAAACAGGACCTTTGGCCCACCGGGTCCGCGCCAACCAGTGATCACCCCGTACGCTAGCGCTAGAGACAGCTTACAATTTTTTACCGCAGCCAAATTAACCGAAAGAGAGCTGTACATCTTTGGAATGTGGGAGGGAATCGAAGCAGCCGGGGAACGTCGCTGGGGTTAAGAGGAGTGAGTGGGATTAGCAGATTCCTTCATTGTGACTGTCGCAGTCATCGGTCAGAAGGCAAACAGCACAAGCAACCGCACAAAAGGACTCAAGTGGGGGAGTTATATTATTTGGCAATTCAAAGGCCCTGTGGTGACTGACTAGTACTCACAACAGCATATAATTTCCATACATTTGTAATGAAACAATGTCGACTCGCAGCTGCCATAATGGGACAGAACCCACACACACACACACACACTGGATTTACTTGTCTAGAAACTTTGCCAGTTAACAGTATGCAAGTGCCCGCCGGTTACAACTTGCATGTTGATTCATCCGCAACTGAGGACTGTGATTTACAGGCTATTCTCTGCCCCCCTGGCTCCACACAGCTGACACTAAAGAACAGGGATACAGTTGGAGACGGACCATAGACACAAAATGCTGGAGTAACTCGGCATCTCTGGGGAGAAGGAATGGGCGACGTTTTTGGGTCGAGATCCTTCTTCAGACTTAAGAAGGAACTGCAGATGCTGGTTTGAACCGAAGATGCTGGAGTTAACAGCGGGTCAGGTAGCATCTCTGGAGAGAAGAATTTAGAAGATTGAGGGGGGATCTTATAGAAACTTAGGCTATTAAACACTACCCATCAGGCTATTAAACATTACAACCTCCAAATAAACTCCGAACTACATAGACTTGGGGGTAGACAAAAATGCTGGAGAAACTCAGCGGGTGAGGCTCGGCTTGTACTCACTGGAATTTAGAAGACTGAGGGGGGATCTTATAGAGACTTACACAATTCGTAAGGGGTTGGACAGGCTAGATGCAGGAAGATTGTTCCCGATGTTGGGGAAGTCCAGAACAAGGGGTCACAGTTTAAGGATAAGGGGGAAGTCTTTTAGGACCGAGATGAGAAAATCATTTTTCACACAGAGAGTGGCGAGTCTGTGGAACTCTCTGCCACAGAAGGTAGTCGAGGCCAGTTCATTGGCTATATTTAAGAAGGAGCTAGATGTGGCCCTTGTGGCTAAACGGATCAGGGGGTATGGAGAGAAGGCAGGTACAGGATACTGAGTTGGATGATCAGCCATGATCGTATTGAAAGGCGGTGCAGGCTCGAAGGGCCGAATGGTCTACTCCTGCACCTATTGTCTATGTTTCTATGATGGACATCAAGTGCTGCTGGAAGGTCATCAACTAGGTGAAAGACCATCTTAGGCCTGGCTGAATCATGTTGGCCTCCCAGCAGTGAGAGATGTCCGTCTGGGAATGTTGCTGACTGGCCCGCTGCAGACTGCAGGAGTGTATGTGCTGAGGGACTCGCTGAAGCTCGGTGCAGCCAACGCCAAAGCTCTGTGGGGAGGAGGCCCACAGTCTAGGGCCCTTCCGCTGCTGGACATTGGGGGCAGAGTCTGGTGGGGGAACGCCTCAAACAAGGGATATCACCCCCGGGGAAGTGGGGTTGGGAAGGGGGCATGAGTTGCAAGGGTTTTGTTTAATGATAGGTGCAAACATTACAGAGTATGGCACTAATTAATGTACAGACGCTAAAGATGCCTGAAGTGTTGTTGCAGGTTTTTTTCTAAATAAATTCCGATTAAAGTTTACTTTTGGAAAAAAAACTCACATGTCTGGAGATGAAGCAGGACATGGGACCAATTTCTGTGAAGAGTCCAACCTAGGGGGCAAAAGAACATAAGACCATAAGACGTGGGTGCTCAGAATTAGGCTACTCAGCCCATCAGTTCTGCTCTGAAGATAGGCACAAGAAGCTGGAGTACCTCAGCGGGTCAGACAGCATCTCGGGAGAATAGGAACAGGTGCCGTTTCGAGTCACGATCCGTCTTCTGATCCGAAACATCATCTATCCTTTTCTTTAGAGATGCTGACTGACCCGCTGAGTAAGTTCAAGTTCAAGTGAGTTTATTGTCGTGTGTCCCTGACAGGACAATTAAATTCTTGCTTTGCTTCAGCACAACACAATATAGTAGGCATCGACTACAAAACAGATCAGTGTGTCCATATACCATTACATAAATACATACACACATGAATAAATAAACTGATAAAGTGCATACAACAGATGATGGGTTATTAATGATCAGAGATTTGTCCGAGCCAGATTTAATAGCCTGATGGCTGTGGGGAAGTAGCTATTCCTGAACCTGGTCGTTGCAGTCTTCAGGCTCCTGTACTCCAGCTTCTTGTCTATCTCAGTTTAAACCAGCATCTGCAGTTCCTTCCCACACATCAAGTCTGCTCCGCCGTTTGATCCTGGCTGATCTATTTTTCTCTCTCAACTCCATTCATCTGTCTTCCCCCCGTAACCTTTGACACCCCTCCTAATCAAGAACCTAGAAATCTCCGCTTTAAAAATATCCAATGGCCTGGCCTCCACCGCCGTCTGTGGCAATGAATTCCACAGATTTGCAACCCCTTAGCTATAGGAATTCCTCCTCATCTCCATTCCAACGGTGCGATCTTTATACCCTTGTACATCCTCACTGCTCGCACCCTTAGGGCAAGTAATAAATAAATGGAAACTCAGCGATGGCTGTACTGGAGCCAGCCTGTCATTGCACCTACACGTCTGATCTTTACTCTGTGAATAACAGGACACTCTATCTCTCTCTAAACGAAACTAAAATATTAACAATTGATCCTTATTCTGGATATTGCAGATACAGTAAGTCTATTCACATACAAGGAATTTGCCTTGGTGCTCCGCCCACAAGTAACAACATGACGTACAGTGACCATTACGAATGACTCAGAAAACACTAAACATTAATAATAATAAAACATTAATGATAAAACACCATTGGCCAAGCATGTGAGCCAACAAAATACCAGATCAAAGGGAGGCTACAGATTTGTGGCTGTTTAAGTGAGGGTTGGATAGAGCTCTAGGCTCCAGTGGAGTCAAGGGATATGGGGAGAAGGCAGGCACGGCTTAATGATAGGCGGATGATCAGCCATGATCACAATGCTGGCTCGAAGGGCCGAATGGCCTCCTCCTGCACCTATTTTCTATGTTTCTATGAGCAGAGCAACTACTCGTGGAAAAAAATAAGGAATCATTAATTCTTAGAAGGGCGGCATGGTGGCGCAGGGGTAGAGTTGCTGCCTTACAGCGTCATGTCCAGTTCTATCCTGACTAGGGGTGCTGTCTGTACGTGATCCCTGTGACTGCGTGGGTTTTCTCCGGGTGCTCCGGTTTCCTCCCGCACTCCAAAGACAAACAGGTTTGTAGGTTAGTTGGCTTTGGTAAAACAGTAAATTGTCCCTAGTGTGTAGGATGGAGCTGGAGGTTATTGTTGGCCGTTGTGGACGCGGTGAGCTGTTTCTGCGCTGTTTCTCTAAAGTCTAAAGTACAGATCTTTAACCCGGTGCACAATCACACATTGAGAAACTGGATGTGAGGGATTCAGGTTGAATGGACTTGGATTTTCTGATTTTCTACCAGACTGATTCCTGGGATGTCAGGACTTCCATATGAGGAAAGACTGGATAGACTCGGCTTGTACTCGCTGGAATTTAGAAGATTGAGGGGGGATCTTATAGAAACTTACAAAATTCTTAAGGGGTTGGACAGGCTAGATGCAGGAAGATTGTTCCCGATGTTGGGGGAGTCCAGAACAAGGGGTCACAGTCTAAGGATAAGGGGGAATTCCTTTAGGACCGAGATGAGGAAAACATTCTTTACACAGAGAGTGGTGAGTCTCTGGAATTCTCTGCCACAGAAGGTAGTTGAGGCCAGTTCATTGGCTATATTTAAGAGGGCGTTAGATGTGGCACTTGTGGCTAAAGGAATCGGGGGTATGGAGAGAAGGCAGGTACGGGATACTGAGTTGGATGATCAGCCATGATCACATTGAATGGCGGTGCAGGCTCGAAGGGCCGAATGGCCTACTCCTGCACCTATTTTTCTATGTTTCTATGGATCGTTTTCTCGAGAATGCCAGAGGTTGAGGGGAGACTTGGTAGCAGTATGTAAAAACTCTGAGGCATAGATCGGGGTAGACAGTCAGAACCTTGTTCCCAGGGTGGAATGTCGAACACTGGAGTTAAGGTGAGAGTTTAATGGAGATGTGCGGGGGGGGGGGGGGGGGGGGAGAGTTTTATTTTAATACACGGAACTTAGTGAGGGCCTGGAACACATTGCCAGGGAGAGTGGTGGAGGCAGATACAATAGTGGAATTTAAGGGACTCTTAAGATAGCACATGGAAGTGCGAGAAACATAAGGATATGAATCATGTACAAGTGGATGAGATCAGTTTAACTTGGTATCACATTTGGCACAAACATTGTGGACCAAAGTGTTCCTGTGCTGGGCGTTCTAAACAAAGCCCCATGAAACAAAGGGGAATAGTTTGCGTCTGAGCTATCAACCTGAAGTGTTAACATTTTCTCTGTCCACAGACCGGAATCTAGACTGCGCACTATTCCCAGTTCATTTTAGTCTAGGTGAGAGGGACAGCATGGAAACAGGCCCTTCAGCCCACTGTAGTTTAATCAATCACCTGTTCGCACTCGTTCTATGTTTAAGAAGGAGCTGCAGTTGCTGGAAAATCAAAGGTCGACAAAAGTGCTGGAGAAACTCAGCGGGTGCAGCAGCATCTATGGAGCGAAGGAAATAGGCAACGTTTCGTGCCGAAACGTTGCCTATTTCCTTCGCTCCATAGATGCTGCTGCACCCGCTGAGTTTCTCCAGCACTTTTGTCTACCCACACTCGTTCTAGGTTATCCACTTTCCCATCCACTCCCTGCGCACTAGGGACGATGAGCCTACAAAACCTGGATGTGGGGGGGGGGGGGGGGGGGGGAGACACCAGAGCACCTGGAGGAAACCACGTGGTTTTCTCCAGGTGAACGCGCAGACTCCACACAGGAAAAACTGGAGGACAGGATTGAACCTGGGTTTCTGGCTCGGTGAGGCAGCTGCTCTACCAGCTCCGCCACTGTACCGCCCCGATTTTGCACCAGATTCATTTTGAACGACTTAACTCATGGGTAAAGCAACTCTTATGAGGAAAGATTGGATAGACTCGGCTTGTACTCGCTGGAATTTAGAAGATTGAGGGGGGATCTTATAGAAACGTACAAAATTCTTAAGGGGTTGGACAAGCTAGATGCTGGAAGATTGTTCCCGATGTTGGGGGAGTCCAGAACAAGGGGTCACACAGTTTAAGGATAAGGGGGAATTCCTTTAGGACCGAGATGAGGAAAACATTCTTTACACAGAGAGTGGTGAGTCTGTGGAATTCTCTGCCACAGAAGGTAGTTGAGGCCAGTTCATTGGCTATATTTAAGAGGGCGTTAGATGTGGCCCTTGTGGCTAAAGGGATCAGGGGGTATGGAGAGAAGGCAGGTACGGGATACTGAGTTGGATGATCAGCCATGATCACATTGAATGGCGGTGCAGGCTCGAAGGGCCGAATGGCCTACTCCTGCACCTATTTTTCTATGTTTTCTATGTTTGTATGTTTCTTATATAGCCCACATCATCTCCACTGTGCACATTAGCAGTGCCTTGAAGGATATTGGGAGGAATGACACCAGACGTGTAAACAATGAATAAA
Source organism: Raja brachyura (assembly GCA_963514005.1). Next base: position 39,991 of record CAUPSL010000146.1, read on the forward strand.
GTTGGATGCATGGAGCGGCAGATCACATCCTCCGAACGCCACCATGTACTTTTGGCTTAAACAAAGCCTGATGTAAAAAGGAGGAACACTGACAGGCAACTGGTCTTCAGATACAAAGTGCTGGAGTAACTTAGCCGATCAGGCAGCATCTCTGGGGGGGGGATATGAATATTATTTGGAAAGTCAGCAATTAAGTATTAAGTTTAAAGCTGAGTGACTGGACTGCTGCCAACAGACACAAGCTAATTCTTGCTAAATGTTCAAGAGCAAAGCCACAAAAGGCTTCATACCAATAGACAAAGCTGACAGCTGCTCAATAAAATGTGCCCTGTATTGTGCAGTAATGTTTATTCTCTGCCCCCTGTAAATAAACAGAGGAAAAAATAATAGAACAGTCCTTTGTTTAAAAGGTTTGGGCGTTGGCGGCACAGCGATACTGCAGCTGCCTCACAGCGCCAGAGACCTGGGTTCCATCTTGACTACGGGTGCTGTCCGCTCGGAGTTTGAACGTTCTCCCTGTGACCATGTGGGTTTTCTCTGGGTGCTCCGGTTTCCTCCCACACAGGTTTGTAGGGTAATTGGCTTCTGTAAATTGCCGCTAGTGTGTGGGATAGTGCGAGCGTATGGGGTGACCGTTGATCGGCTTGGACTTGGTGGGGTGAGGAGCCTGTTTCAGCGCTGTATCTCTAGGCTCGAAATGTTTCACGTACTGTAACTGCACCCAGGAGCTATGGTGAAATAAATACGCCAGGACATTACCTTGTTGACCTGCGTGACCACAGCATCGACAACCTCTCCCTTAAAGGGGCGGAAAACAATGGCCTTGTACTTGACAGGGTACAGCACAAATCCCCGTCCGGGCTGAATGACGCCTGCACCGATGTTGTCTATAGTAGTGACTGCGATGACAAATCCATACCTGCAAAATCAAGGAACAAAAACATAATGTAGTCGACAACATGGTTTGGAAGGATATGGACTAAACGGCGGCAGGTGGGACTAGTATAGCTGGAACTGCGAGCCGGCTGCCCTACCAGCAGCGTGTTATTTTTTTCTACTTTTTTTGTTTTTTAGTGTCTTAATGTGTGTTTTTAATGACTCTCTGTGTGTCTTGTGTGGAGGGGGGGGGGGTAAGGGTTTCGGTCGCCTCCTCCACGGAGAGGCGATTTTTTCCATGTCACCTCCCTCGTGGCCTAACATAGAGGATAGGTACGGCCTTTCCCAGAGACGTGTCCGGGGCGCAGCGAGGACGCTTTTGTCGCGGAGCGGGCGAGCCCTCGCCGGGGGTCGCCGGACGGCAGCGCTCCGTTCGCTGGCCCGCGGCAGACTGAAGCCGCGGCCTGCGGAGCTCCAGCTGACGCGGCGTTCGGAGCCTGGGATCCCTCGTTGGGGACCCGGGAGGAGAAGAGCTCCGACCGCTGGCCTGCGGGGACTTACCATCCGAGCGGGGTCCCTTGTTGGGGATCCCCGGAGAGGAGCTCGGACCGCCGGCCCTGCGGTGCTTCTGGCTGTGGCGCGGCGGGGACTTTAGTCCTTCGACCGCCGGCCTGCGGCCTACACCAACCTGAAGCCGTGGACTCCGGTGGGGAGGCACTGATTCAGGACTTACCTTGTCTGAACATCTGGACGCCCGCAGCGGCGACTGCGGAGGGTTGTGGTCCCGACGGAGGACAATGGAGGAGAACTGGACAAACTTTGTGCCTTCCACCACAGTGATGAATGCTGTGGTGGATGTTTGTGTTAAATTTTTATTGTGTATTGTGTTTTCATTTTGTGTGCTCAGAATAAAGTCCTATATTCGAACAAAACGAGCTGGAGTAACTCAGCGGGTCAGGCAGCATCTCTGGAGGTCATGTGTAAGAAGGAACTGCTGGTTTAAAGTGTACATAGACACAATAAGCTGGAGTAACTCAGCGGGACAGGCAGCATCTCTGCACAAAAGGAATGGGTGACTTTTCGGGTCTCGAACTCTGAAGAAGGATCTCGACCCGAAACGTCACGCATTCCTTCTCTCCACAGATGCTGCCTGCCCTGCTGAGTTACTCCAGCTGTTATGTCTATCTCTGGAGGTCATCATCCTGCTAGTTCCTCTGTTCGCATCCTTGTACCCTCATCGTTAGCACATCTTCCCCAGTCAACAATGGGCCATTGTGGGCTCCACCCTTCCTGAGGTCATCTGTTGCCATCCCTGTTTTGTTCTGGCCTTCCCTATCTTCCAGTCTGAAGAAGGTTCCAGTTCCGAACCAAACCGAAACGTCGCCCTTTCCTTTTCTCCAGAGATGCTGCCTGACCCGGTGTGGTACTCCAGCATTTTGTGCCTATGGACAGGTGGCATTTTGGGTTGGGATCCGCCTCCAGACCTTTTAAGTCTGAAGAAGAGTCCCGGTCTGAAATGTCACCCTATTTCATCTGAAGATGGGTCCCAACCCGAAATGTCACCTATTGCATCTGAAGAGAGGTTTGACTTGAAAAGTTGCTTTCCTGTGTCCTCCAGAGATGCTAAGTGACTCCAACATCCAGTGGCTGCGGGTCCTTGTGTTTCCAAAGTCCTACATTTGTTTGGTTCGATCGGCAGGCTCGAAATGAAGCCCACACGACATAAACAATATAATATAAGCAGCCACAGGTTCCCTCAAAGCAGATGAAGCCCATGGTTGGCTGTCTGAAACAGCTATCCCTCCTCTGCTGCTCTTCCCCTGCCATCTTATCATTTGAAGAAGAGCCTCAGGGATTCCAAAAGTTTGAGCAAGTTTTATCCTGGTGATATTTAAATACGGCAACCTGATAAAAGACTGGGCGGAACCTTGGATTTTTCAAACATGGAGGACACAAACATTTTAACCTCCATTCCCAATCCCTTTCTGTCCTGGGCCTCCACCATTGCCAGAGTGAGGCCACACACAAACTGGAGGAACAGCACCTCATAGAAGCTACCCAAGGCAGCTTACAACCCGACAGAATAAATATTGGAGGTAGACAAAAGTGCCGGAGAAACTCAGCGGGTGCAGCAGCATCTATGGAGCGAAGGAAATAGGCAACGTTTCGGCCCGAAACGTTGCCTATTTCCTTCGCTCCATAGATGCTGCTGCACCCGCTGAGTTTCTCCGGCACTTTTGTCTACCTTCGATTTTCCAGCATCTGCAGTTCCTTCTTAAAACAGGATAAATATTGAAGTCTCCAACTTTACATCAACTCTACAAAACAGCTCCCGATCTTCCCAAACTCTCCACTCCTCCCCCTCCACCTCCACCTATATTCCTTCCCCATGCTCCACAATGAGCTCGTCAATCCTCTAGCGTCACGATTTGCAACTCTCCAATCTTTTTGTCTCACACTTTGTGTGTCCATCTCTGGCCTTTGTCCAACTTTCTGCCTATCTGAACCGCCTGCGCCCAAGCTTGTCTGCGACCTGCAAGAATTTGACTAGGCTCTCTGCTCTTCTAACTTTCTTTCCACCCACCCCTGCAATCAGTCTGAAGGGGCCCGACCTGAAACATCACCTGTCGGTGTTCTCCAGAAACAAAGCCTGACCCGCTAACTTTCCCCAGCATTTTGTGTCATCCCACCCCCCCTCCCACCCCCAAATAGAAACAGGCCTTCTGTGATCATAAATGATATTGTCCTTAAGTCTTGACTTGATACTTTACAGTGCAGAAACAGGCCCTTGGCCCACCGAGCCCGCACCAACCAACAATCACCCCATACACTAACACTATCCTACACAGTAGGGACAATTGTACCAAAGCCAATTAACCTGCAAACCAGCATGTCTTCGGAATGTGGAGCACCCGGAGAACATACAAACTCCGTACAGACAGCACCCGTAGCCAGGATCGAACCAGAGTCTCTGGCGCTGTACCGGCTGCACCACTGTGCCTCCCTGGTAGATGGCCCACGCAAAAGGCTTGCTCAGGCAATGGTCGACACTGATAAAACAGCATCTGCTACTCGATCTTGTGGTCGACTGGTGGTGTGGCGGCACAAGGGTCAAGTGCACAAACAGGGAACCTCCAGCTACCAAAAGGGCAGCGGTCACCTTTGTGACACCAACTGCACCAGGTCCATTTGCTGGCACGTTCTTCTGCATCTAGGAGTGGTTAGTGAATGCCTGCCACCGCCGTGATGAACAAATCCAAGCAAAACAACAACTAAAAAAAAATAAAATCACAGGATGGGATTTACACGGGCAGGTTTTATTCCAATTGCAAACCAGTGACCACAATGGAAAAAGTTGTTGGAAAATAACTGTGACAAAAACAGACACTTTTGCAGATGAGACAATATGTTTTGTGCACAAAAGGGCACAAAGTGCTGGAGTAACTTGATGGGTCAGGCAGCATCCTTGGAGAACATGGAGAGGTGACATTTCGGATTTGGACCCTTCTACACATTGAAGAGGAGACAGGACCCGCCCCAAAATGTCACCTATCCATGTTCTCCAGAGAGGTTGCCTGACCCACAGAGTTACTCCAGCACCTTGTGCCTTATCTTGTTAAACGAGCACCAGCAGTTCCTTGTTTCTATATTTTGTGGGCAGACACAGTTTTGTACAAGGATTTTAAACCTGAGCATAGTGCTGGAGTAACTCAGCAGGTCAGGCAACATCAGCAGAGGACATGAATAGCTGATGTTTCAGGGCAGGACCTTTCTTCAGTTACTCCAGTACTTTGTGTTCAATGCAAGCTCTGTGAGGAATCTGCAGCTTCTTGCGCCTCCATTATAAACAGGGCTGGTTGTTCACTCACTTTCCAGTGCAGGTTCCTTCCACCTCAGTGAAGAGCTTCTGTTTGACGGTATTGAGGAGATTAGGGCCAAAGTATCGAGGGTGAAGGAGGATCTCGTGTTCCAAAGAAATCTATATTTACAAGGAAAGAAAAACATGGCGAGGTTAAAAATCAATATTTTCAAGGGGCTTCAGAAAGTTTTTAAGGCGGCAAACAAATATACATTCACACAGGCTGGATTTTCTGGAAGGACTGCATCACTCTTGCTGGGAGGGGTGGAGATGCCATCCTGCCAGAAGTGGTCCACAGATTCAAACAGGAATTCCAGATTGTCTTTGCCAACGCAGCAGGTAGAGCTGCTGCCTAACAATGTCAGAGACCCGGGTTCGATCCTGACTACGGGGGCTTGGTTGTACGTTCTCCCCATGACCTGCGTGGGTTTTCTCCAGGATCTCTGGTTTCCTCCCACACTCCAAAGACGTACAGGTTTGCAGGTTAATCGGCTAGGTATAATTGTAAATTGTCCCTAGTGTGCATGGGATCGCTGGTCGGCACGGACTCACTGGGCCGAAGGGCCTGTTTCTGCAATATATCTCCAATAAAAAATAAACTAAACTAGTGGGGGGTGGTGGCATTGCCGGAGGTGCCTACAATTCCCGGAGATATTAACCCCTCATGATTCCTCAAAAATTCTTCAAATTGGGGTGGCATATTCTGAATTTTACATGAAGATACCGAGACCTAAATAAATAAGCTGCTCTCAGTGATATTGAAGAGCATTATTGAAGATGGAGTTAATGGTTCTCAACAACGACTCCATCTGTACTTCACGCTGTCTCAGAAAAGCAGCTCGCATAATCAAAGACTAGTCCCACCCTGGCCATTCCTTCTTCTCCCCATTCACATCCGGCAGACGATACAGAAGCATGAAAGTGCGCTCCACCAGGCTCGGGAACAGTTTCTTGCCCTCCATTATCAGGCTTCTGAACGTTACTTCCATAAACTAGGGTACTGTTCGATTTACAGTGCCCTCCATAAAGTTTGGGACAAAGACCCATCATTTATTTATTTGCCCCTGTACTCCACAATTTGAAATTTGTAATAGAAAAAAATCACATGTGGTTAAAGTGCACATTGTCAGATTTTATTAAAGGGTATTTTTTATACATTTTGGTTTCACCATGTGGAAATTACAGCTGTGTTTATTCATAGTCTCCCCCCCCCCCACTTCAGGGCACCATAATGTTTGGGACACATGGCTTCACAGGTATAATTGCTCAGGTGTGTTTAATTGCTTCCTTAATGCAGGTATAAGAGAGCTCTCAGCACCTGGACTTTCCTCCAGTCTTTCCATCACCTTTGGAAACTTTTATTGCTGTTTATCAACAGCAGACTGGAGTCAGGCTGTGAGTAGGTGTTAAGGGTACACAAAAGGCCGGAGAAACTCAGCGGGTGCAGCAGCATCTAAGGAGCGAAGGAGGTAGGCAACGTTTCGGGCCGAAACCCTTCTTCAGACCTCGAAACCCTTCCTCGATTTTCCAGCATCTGCAGTTCCTTCTTTAACACAGTAGGTGTGAAGTGTTGGTTGGGGAGGGGGTACCACGGTTAAGTTTCTGTTTATCGAACCAGCAGTAGAACTTGTTCAGGTCGTTGGTCAGCTGACGATTGTTCAAAGAGCGGGAGGCTTTCCTCTTGAAGCTGGTGATTTCTTGCAAACCCTTCCAAACCCTCGCTGAGAACTTCTCAGAGTACCTTTCCTTGGCAGCTCTGATTCCTCTTCTCAGCTTGTACTTTGCCTGCCTGTAGAGGTCTGCATCCCTGCTCCTGTAGGCCCTCTCTTTAGACTGGCGGAGCTGTCTGAGTTCTGCTGTAAAGCTGACATATGATGTTACAGTGTCTGTATACTCACCGAGGCTTGTGGTTGCTTCCCTGTACACATTCCACTCAGTGCAATCAAAGCAGGACTGTAGGTTTTCAATGCCCTCGCTTGTCCACCTTTTTGTTGTTCTTACCACTGGCTTAGCAGATTTTAGTTTCTGCCTGTAGGTCGGAATAAGGTGAACTAAACAGACACCGAGACCTTCCCGGGGAACAGAGCGATATGCGTTCTTGATTGATGTGTAACAGTGGTCAAGTGTTCTCTCGGGGCAGGTAACATAAAGTCTGTACTTCGGAAGGTCTCGGCTGAGGTAAGCTTTGTTAAAGTCCCCCAAAACAATGATCATGGAGTCCGGAAAGTCTCTATCCTCATTACCTGGTCAGCGAGTTGCATTTGCGCCGCAGGTACTCACGCTTGGGGGGGGGGGGGGGGGGGAGGATGGATGTAAACTCCAGCGAGAATAAAATAGATAAATTCCCTCGGAGAGTAGAAGGGTTTACAGTTTATAAAAAAGGATTCTAGGTTGGGAGTGCAGAGTTTGACAGTAGCGTGATGTCGCTGCACCAGTCTTGGTTGTTACAGAAGCATATTCCACCGCCTCTTGATTTCCCCTCTGCCTCCACTTTGCGGTCCACTCTGTGATGTTGGAAGCCAGCCAGATGCAGCGCGCTGTCTGGGGTCAACTCACGCAGCCAGGTCTCAGTGAAACACAGGGCAGTAGCTCGAGAGAAGTCCTTGTTTGTCCGGCGCAGGAGTTGCAGTTCGTTCACTTTGTTATTGAGAGAACGTACGTTGGCCAGGAACATGCTCGGGAGTGGTGTGCGTGATCCTCGTCGCCGGAGCGCTCTAGAGCGCTTCCCACGGGTTCTCCTCCGTCTCAAGACCTTGTATGCAGCCACAGCCCCGCCGACGAGTGTGTCCAAATAATCCAGCGAGTGAAGGAAATCCGGAACGATGTTTGGAGGTACCGTATGTCCGATGTTAATGAGTACCTCTCTCATGAATATGATCTTTGTAGGGTTTTCACAGACGGCACGAAGAGCAAACACATACAAAACAGCAAGGAGCATTACACCGTGGCAGCCATCGTCAGCGCCACACTGTACCCCATTGCTCTATCTATTGAACTGATTGTATCTATGTATGGTATATCTGATCTGTTTGGAATGCATGCAAAACAAAGCTTTTCACTGTACCTCGGTACATGTGACAATAATAAACCTAAACCCCAAATCCCCAAACTGACAAACTGAAGTAAAAAACAATTGTTTCACCGTGTCATTGTGGGGGAGGAAAGCAGCTTGGCCCATTTGCAACTTCAAAGCCAGAGTAATGTCTCTTGGTACTCATTGTAATGTTTCTAAGTACTCATTCCAGCGCTCCACACAACACCAGTTGAAATTTATAAGGCAGCTGATTTCCATCTACAGCTTAAAAGAATTACCAGAAGTACTGAAAACACAGAATGCACTGGGGACTTCAATGCCATGCACAAAGTGCAGCTGAAGCAGGGTTTTGCCAGACTAGGTAATCTGCAAGTGGCTAAAGCATAAATACACGAGGTTACACTACTTGTTATTGTTCTCATCAATCTACCTGTTGCAAATGCATCCGTCCGTGAAAGCAGTGATAAGAGCACAGCACTAAGCAGACAAAGTGGCTCCTTTATATCAAAGGCACCTTCTATTGTGCTGCATGGCACCACTACCCAGGGCAGATCTTAAAGTCAGAGTGTTACAGCATGGAACCAGGCTCTTCGGCCCAACTCGCCGAAGCTGACCAAATTGCCTGCCTGAGCATTGCCTGCATTTCACCCATACTGCTCCAAATCTTTGCTATCCATGTACCTCACCAGATGTTCTTTAAACGTTGTCTCTACCACTAACCCTACCAGCTAGTTCCATGTGCCCACTTGTGAAAAACGTTCCACTTCGGAGACCCTTGAAATCTTTTCCCTTTCACCGTAAACCTCCATAGCTTCAGGTGAACAGGTAATTTCATTGCACCTTACTGTATATGACAATAAATTGATTTGATTTAAAAAAACACAGCATGGAAACGTTGACAATAGACACAAAATGATGGAGTAACAGAGCGGAACAGAAAGTGTCTCTGGAGAGAATGGGTGATGTTTGGGGTCGAGGTCCTTCTTCAGACGAATCACCCATTAACATTAGTTCTATATTATCCCACTTTTGCATCCACCTCCTACACATTAGGGATAGGGAGGTGTATATGTATGTATGCATATGTGTATGTGTGTGTGTGTGTGTATATATGTATATGTGTGTGTGTGTGTGTGTGTGTGTGCGTATATATATATATATCTATATACACACACACAAACATATATATATAGTGTGTGTGTGTGTATTTATAAAAATATATATGTGTGTGTGATACAATATATATATATATATTACACACCCACACGACAATAATACTCACTTGATGTGTTTTTCTTGTAAGGTTTCCCATTTGTAAAAACGTACAAGAATAGTGCAAAAAACAATGCGCCCAGGTTTATGTAATTCTGAGCTTATTTGGAGGTTGTAGTGTTTAATAGCCTGATGGTTATTGGGAAGAAGCTGCTTCTGAACCTGGACGTTATAGTTTTCAGGCTCCTATACCTTCTTCCCAATGCCGGGAGTGAAATGAGATGGTAACCAGGGTGGGTGGTGTGGATCTCCGATGATGCTGGCTCCCCATTTAAGGCAGTGACTCCTGTAGATCCCTTTGATGGTGTGGAGGTCAGTACTCGTGATGGATTGGGTAGTGTTCACCGCTTTTTGCAATCTTCTTCATACCTGCAGGTTTGAGTTCCTGAACTAGGCCGTGATGCAATGTATGTTCTCCACTGTTCACCTATAGAAGTTCAAGAGAGTGGTCATTGACATTCCAAATCTCCTCAATCTTCAGAGGCAGTGGAAGCGTTGATAGGCCTTCTTTACACCAGGAGTCCAGGACAGATCTTCACAGATGTGCATGCCCAGGAACCTGAAATTGTTTACTCTCTCCATCACTGACCCATTGATGAAGACAGGTTTGTGGATCCTCGACCTTCCTCTTCCAAAGTCAACCATCAGTACCTTAGTTTTACTGATGTTAAGAGCAACTTTGCTGTTCTGGAAACATTTTTTTACGTCGACTGATATCCCTCCTAAACCTTGTCTCATCGTCACATGTAATTCGTCCAACCACACTGGCGTCGGCAAATTTAAAGATGGAATTGGAACATGGAGTGAGCAGAGCAGGGGGCAGCACACAACGTACCTTCAGAATGAAGATGAGGAGGAATTACCCGAGCCAGACGGTGGTGAAGCTGTTAAATAGTGCCACAAACAGCTGTACCGGCCATATACATCACACACATACATATACACATGCACACACACACACACATATAC